>VMDO01002836.1:0-157528 GCA_007922755.1 Pedetes capensis
GCAGGTTGTTATTCTACTGGACTCTTGAAATTTGTAATAAAAGGAACCAGAGTTAGAAATTCACAGCTAGATGTCCCACAATTCAATTCAATTCTGACACTGACTGTCGACTGGAGTTAGCAGACTTCACAAGTTAAGGGCACCATCTTACAAGATTGTTTTGGCTTTAGACGCCTTTGCAAGTCCCATACCTCTGACCAACTAGATATAGATTGGGGGTTCCCAGAGGTTTAGTTTCCTGTAACAGCTCACAGTACTCAGGAAGATACTTGACTTACATGTACCAGTTCATTATAAAGGATGAAACTTGGGTACAGCCTAATGGAAGAGATGTGTGGAGCTTCCATGCCTTGTCCTGCCTTACCACCCTTCCGGACCTTCCCTTTGTTCCCACTTCGGAAGCTCTCTGAAATTCATGTTCTAGAGTTTTTATCCAGCTCAATTTCCAACACTCCTTACTTCCCTCCCTGGAGTAGGGGTGGGATGGAGTGGGGTCAGAAGTTCCCACTTTCTAATCTTTCTTCACTAAAAGTAATTGCTATCTAGGGGCTTTAACCTGTCACCTCATTTGCATAAACTCAGGTCTCTTGGAAGGGGTCTCTTTAACAGAAGGCATTCCTATCATTCAGGAAATTCCAGGGATTTTTTGGAGCTCTGTGCCAGAAATAAGGACAAAAAACAAATAATATTTTCATTGTACTGCAGGTACATAAAGTAGACAAATTCGTAGACTGGAAAGTAGAATGGTGGTTGCTAAGAGGCAAGGGGAAGGAGGAAATGGCAGAAGTATTGTTTAATAGTTACACAGAAGATGAAAAAGTTCTAGAGTTGGGTGGAAGTAATGGTTGCACAATGTGAGTGTACTTAATACTACTGAACTGTGCAGTCAAAGTGGTTAAAATATGTAAAATATTTTCTTAGTGCTGAGGATTGAACGCAGTGCCTCATTCATGCTAGACAAGTGCTCTGCCACTGAGCTAAACTCCCAACACAAAATATTTAACCACCACCAAATGAAAAAATAAAGGGCTTCACATACCCTCTTCTAATTGGAACCTGCTCATCTCCTCCATTACCAACATCAGCCTTTACATGGTGAGGAGTGCATTCCCTGGTCTGTTTCCTTGCTGTTCTTTGTTTCCTGGTGGTTTGTGTATTGCGCCCTCTATATCACTTTTCCTGTGATCTTCCCCTTTTCCTGCCTCCTCTTATCACCAAGTGGGAAACTTACCAAAGGGCAAGACCTAACTGATATGAGTAGGGCTTTGAACCTAACAGGTGCTCACCTTTGGATGCATGAATTAATAGGTTTTCACTTCCTGAAAGGAATTATGGTGACCAGCCAGTTAACTGAGAGTTCATTTCCTTGGAGGAAAGAATGATCATGACTGGATTGTCTTCTTCACATGACTCAAAATCTTATTCTTTCACTGGAGGGAGCTATTAAGTCTTTAGTGTGTGCATCACACAACACCATCTTTAGGTCTGCTGTGTGCTCTGATAAAACTTGTAACTGCCCATAAGTCTTGGTTTCTTTTATGAAATGGAGATAATTCTGGCCACTGCAGAAGGTGCAGGAGAGGGTTCAATGGAGCAATATGTAAAGAGCATTTAGTTAGCAGAGTTTATCAGATTAGAGGAGCTAAAGGAGTGAGTGTGCTGGTACACATCTGTAATCCCAGCACGCCGGAGGCTAAGGCAGAAGGTTCGAGGCCAGCTGTGGGCCACATAGCAAGACCCTGTCTCAAAAAAAAAAAAAAAAAAAAAATTGTCTTTGTCACCTAGGGGCTCTGGCTCTAAAGGGAGAGGTTGACATTTAAACCTCTCTTGGGAGGCCTAATGCTCCATCTGCCCAGGAGTTAAGGGGCCATGGGATCAAGGGATGTGGAATATGTGGCCCCAGCCTGAGCGAAACAGGGAGCAAGCAAGCTAGCTTCCCTCAGGAGTAGAACATTGAGCTGATTCTCAATGAGCAAAGCGATCCAGAGTTGCGTGCAGAGGGGAAGGTGTGCTGTTTTAGAAAGTTTCCCGGCAGTAACCCTCTTCAGAGAGAGCTAGTCAAGCTAAAGCAGAGCAGGTGCTGGGAAATGGTGGTGTTTTCCCAGAGTGTGGTGATGAGAGCTTTTTGCAATGAGACTTTGGAGTCATTGGGATGACAAAGCCATTGAGTCAGCCCCGTGCCTGCACAGCAGACTGCAGTATCACAAGTCCAAGTATCAAAGGAAAAGGGCGCCCAGGCTTATCAGGTGTACACAGCTGCTTTCAACAGCCTGATTCTTCATCTTTTTTTAGCAAGGCTGCTAACAAGATGTCCTTCCCTTGCCTTCAACTCCCCCCAGCCACAAATATCAGCTAGCCATGAGTAGATGGTGGGATGGTTGGAGCCCCATCATGGGTGATAAAGAACCACAAGGCCAAGGTGAAAGCTAGTGCTTCCTCTTCTTTATTCTCTGTCTCTCATCTTCTACCGAGCGCCATTCCCAAACTTAATTCAACAGAGCACCTCCCTTGCCTTGATCTTGCAGAATTTAAGTCCTCTTTCATGGACTTTAAGCAGTGGGGGGCACCTGCAGGCTTTGAGGGCCCCACCTTCTGAGCTCAGCCTCTTACCCACACAGCTCAAGATGCCAACTAACCAGAGCAAGAGATAGCAGCAGTGCCATCTGTTTGTAGAGGGGCATGGGAGGCAAGTCTGCATTTCACCTCCTTACCAACTTCTGGGATTAGACGGAGCAGGGTTTACACTGGCTTCCATCCGGTTCCTTCTCCAGAGAAGTGAACACAGGCCCCTTACAGTTCCAGAAGCCGGCTTTGGGTTAGACAATCCTGCGGGCCCCTGAGGGGTGGGGCACAGAAACTGCAGCAAGGTGGGGGCTTTTTCACCTTTTCTTCTTTCTCCTCACCCCTGGAAATTCCTGATTTCTGCCCAGAATGATTGGGTCAGCATGTCTGGGTCTCCTTTGTAACTATAGAGGCAGCCAGCCCCCTATGCACAAAGCTGTTTGTGTGTCCATCTTCTCTGAAAAGTGTAGGGAATGAGCAGCCCCACGTGATCTGTGTTAACAGGCCCATTCCCGTGGCTATTTGTTTGAGGTAGTGGCTGTCCCTTGAGCAATCCAGACTTCCTCAGACCTTTGTCCTGGGCATTCTGTTTGGTGCTGGACTTGTTTATAGAGCTCATTAGAGTGCGCTTGTGGGAGCTTCTCTACTGGGGATCTTGACATGTGCCTATTTCTTGCCTTCCCTGCCTGGGACACCTGGGGAAGCCAGCAGCTGATAGTTGTCTCTTGATTTTCTACCTTGGGGCCACAGAAATCAATTATCTTCAAACTGTGGTCCATACACCTCCAGCATCAGAACCACCTGGAATGTTTGTTAAAATGCGGATTCCTAGGCACCAGGGAAAACCCAAGGAATTAGCATCTTTGGGGTGGGACCCTGGATTTTGGGTTTTTGAGTACCCTCCAGCAATTCTGATGCTCCACAGAAGACTGAGATCTCCTAGTGTAGAAGCCAGGGAAGCTGGCCTTAGTTCTGCTGTCAGCTGTATTTGGGACCTCCAGCAGGACACCTGTCTTCTTTGGGCATCAGCTTCATTATCTGGAACAGAAATGCCTGCCTTATAGGGTTGGTTACCAGGAAGGTTAAATGAGGCAGTGTGCACGTGCAGGCTTCTGAAACCAAATGTGCCTTCCATGAACATTGCCCCACATCCACATCCCTCTTCCCCTCTGGCCCTAACACCTGGCCTATAGCCTTCCTGCCACTCTCTTTATTCAGGGCAGCTCAGCTGTTCTCCCTGGAATTCTTGTGGACAGATCCTCCCTGGTGTCAGAACTGGGAACTTAAGCAGGTCCATCTGTCCACTCTTTCTGTGGGTGACATAGGTGGGGACTAGCATCCCACCCTTCTGGATAACGCTCAGTCCCATCAGCAGCTAGACCCCTGGATGCCAGGCCTGTCGTGCAGGAGGGGACTGAAGATAATGGGAGGGAAAGAGGGATGACTGCAACTGTGCAACCCCACTGCATTCTCTCCACCACCAGTGCCCAGTGCTTCGCCATCTGAGTCTGCGCCTCTCCTTGGGGAAGGAAAATTGCAGAGCATTTTCGAGATAGCCATTTAATATCATGTCAGCCAGGAGGATGGGATGGGTCTGGATAAGGGGAGAATGCAGCTTGACCCAGCCCTCTTTCTAATCTTCCTCACCCTTAATGTGTAGCTGGACCCCCCTGAGAACATCCCTTCCAGGACTTCCTCAATTTCTAAAGCCTTTGAAGTGGATCCTTAAGAGCAGCAGGTAGTCAAGCTCCTCCTGCTTTGGGGCTGGCTGACTGCTCTGGGAGTGGGGCCTGGGAGGACCCAGAGTCCCCTGGTTCTCCGGATTCACTTCCTCTCCTCTAGCCCCTCACCAAGCTTCAAGTGGCTTTTGTGTGGCTGGCCCATCCCCAGGAAACATCCTCAGATGCCATCTGTTGTGTGACCTTAGAACAGGCTTGTAGACAATCTCTGTCTCTCCCCCCGCACCCCCCAACCCCCCCACCCCCGCTCCCTTTCTCCCTCTCACTTTCTGTCTCTCTCTCTCTTTGTGTGTGTAGTAAGGAGGATCCTCCTTGCTAAGATTTGCTTCTCTTAAGGCTTGTGGAGGGGAAAGAACATTATGTTCTCAGGGCCCAGATCAGTGGCTGGAATACTGGGAACTTCCAGAAGCACTCCCATCCTCTCCTCTGCCTGGGCTGCCGGAGACCTGCTGTGCAGAAAGAATTTTGATAAAAAGTGCATGGTAAATATGATATTTGAGTATGATAACCCAGACATTCTGCAGACAGAGCACAGAGCAGCACCTTCCCTAGTTGCAAATGACCCCCTCAGACTCTGGATCACCTAGTGGCTCAAACTGTGCCTTCCTGGGATCTGCTGCTGCTTGGTATCTGTTGAAGCCCAGCAAGTTCCCTGGGAAGGAAGCAGGGGAGGGAACAGAGAACCATTGATGTTGACCTTGACCTTGATTAACTCTGTAACTTCAGCAAATTTTGCTTAACCTCTGCTATGAAATGGAAACATAGCCGTCCCAGGGCTCTGCTGCCCCATGCGTACATTGGGCTGCTCACTTTCTGTTGATCTCACTGGGTTGTCTGAGGCTCAGATAATGTGCAATGTGTAGGCTCCTTAAAAATGGTGAAATAGCATGTAGATATTGATTTTCAGTGTCCTTTCTTGACAAAAAAAAAAAAATCCTCTCCCCACCCTAAAACTCTAGTCCCGCCCTTTGACAGGAAATAAAAGTTTCCTTGTATTCACATCAGCTCTTGTTTAGCTTGTGACTTGCAACCTTGGACTTGGGGGCTACACCCTCCATTCAGTGGGCTCGGCATTCTTGTCTTTAGAGATAGCTGCTTGTTCTGAAGGCCTGCAGCCATAGCCCTGTGGAATCCGATCCCGTCAGATCTCGGAAGCTAAGCAGGGCCGGGCCTGGTTAGTACCTGGATGGGAGACCACCTGGAATATCAGGTGCTGCAGGCTTGGGAGAAGGACCTGGTAACCCCCTCCCAAAAATCAATCTGCCATTGAAAACCCTATGAACAGCAGAGAAGCACTGACAATAGTGTTTCCCCTGTTGTACAGAGGGTCGCTATGAGTCGGATACCTACTCCACAGCACCTAACAACAACAACAAAGCTTGTTCTGAGGAAGCTCTGGTTATTCTGGTTGTTTGAGCTTCTCCTGGAGCTTCTGTGTTCCCCTCATCCCCCTTATCCCTAAAGAGGAGGTGGAATGAGAAGAGGCACTTGAACCTTTAAGCTGAGCCATTCTTTTTTTTTTTTTTTTTTTTTTTTTGCGGTACTGGGGGTTGAACCCAGGGCCTCACACTTGCATGTTCTGCAAGTGCTGGACCACTGAGCTGCACCCCCAGCCCATTTTTTTACTTTTTGAGACAGGGTCTTGCCAAGTTACGCAGACTGCCTCTGGTCTCAAACATGCCATCCTCCTGCCTCCGCCTCCTGAGCGGCTGGGATTATAGGTGTGCACCACTGCACCCAGCTTCAGCTGAGCCATTCTGTAGCTCCAGGAATCCTGCAGAGCCTTCTGGTTCTTTTTGGTTCCAAGAAGCTCACTGTTGGCTGCAGAAGGGCCTTTTGCTAAGGAGCGACAAGATTCAGTTTTTACCTCTGTGTGTGTCTGGCATGACTAGGAAAATGATGGTGGGGGCACAGGACAGCTGTAGTCCCTGCTCTCAGGAGATTGGGCCTGGGAGGGAGAAGTTTCTCCTAGGGTTGGAGATGGTTTGGTCTTAACAAATTTTCTCCTGGCCACTCACAGTTAGGAAGTCGCAGTGATCAGTGGTAAGGAATGGGGATTGGTGGGGTTGGGACAACCCTAGTGAAGGTGTTGCCTACAGCCGTAGCCCTGTGGCATCCTAGTCCATCAGATCTCAGAAGCTAAGCAGGGTCAGGCATGGTTAGTACTTGGTTGGGAGACTGCCTGGGAACACCAGCTGCTGTAGGCTTGGGAGAAGGACCCAGCAACCCACTCTCAAAAATCATTCCGCCACTGAAAACCCTATGAACAGCAGAGAAGAACTGACAATAATGTTTTGCCTGTTGTACACAGGGTCACTATGAGTGCCTCTCAATGGCACCTAACAACAACAGTGAAGGTGTTAGAGCCCTTGTGAAGATGAGGCACTGTCTCCTGGGCAGGTCTATTTTCTATGTTGGTATGTCTGGCCTTGTTTTCACATGCTATCCTCCCATCCTGGGCCAGATCTCTGTCCCTTGTGAATAATTCACACAGGCCATTGGCTAGCCAGGTTTTGTCCTTGCTGTGTTCTGTCCTTGAATCTTACTTGCCCTGGATTCCATCCCTCTGATTCCCCAATTGACACCAGGCACTGGATGAAGGCCTCTACCCCTGTTGGTCTATCACATCTTTTTTTCAGACAGTGCACCACTGTCCTTATTTTATTTATTGGACTAATACTGACTGAGCATCTACTGCAGGCCAAGCCATCTGAGCACTGGAGATGCAGCTGTGAATGGGAAAGAGAAAGTCCCTGCTCTTGAAGAGTTCACATTTCAGGAGAGAGATGAGGTTGTAAGGCAGTCACTCAAGGAGTGGCCAGTGGTGGGAGGTACTTTAGAGCAGGATATAGGGAGGTGTTTTGGGGTAAGGAGGTCCCTGGGTAATCCTTAAATAACAAGGCCAGATCTGATGGTGCTGCTCCTTTTGGGTGGTATTAGATATGGGTGGATAATAGGTTTTTTTGGTATAAACCTTAGGAGTTTTTCGGTTTTGTTTTATTTTGTTTCTTTCCAGATTTCTCTCTAGGGTCATAAGGCAGGGTTAGTTAACTTATGAAGTCATCTTCTTAGGAAAAAGTTACAATAGGCCCACCCTGTCTCTTCCTGGAGGCACTCAAGTAAGAGGAACTGGATTCTGCTCACGGCAGTCCATGAATGAAGCAACAGGCCTGAGGTTCACCACTGAAAACTGGAATTGAAGAGCTGTCACCAAGAAAGTTCATCCAGACTTAGAAACCTTGAGAGGATTAACAAAACTGACTGTCACATGAATACCACTTTTAGGACTGATAAGCACCAACACGATTTGTAGATGGAGGAAATAGTTCTTCTCCTCTGGGCCATTTCTTCTGTTACTGGGCAGGAAGTAGTAAGATTGAACAGGGCCAATACACCAGACTGAAGGATCTGTCCATTAGCTGTTGAGTGTTAGCTAGCGTTTGCGACAGAGTAGGTGGGAAATGCTGAGGTATTTGAATGGAGCTTTGTACATTGTCTACCTCAAATGTGAAAAATGTGGAGTGGGGTTTACATGGTACAACCCTGGCTGGCTAGGAGGTTTAAAAACCACCCACTCATTTTTTTCTCTTTCCTCACTGAGTCATGGGGAAGTTCTGTGAGCCATGCCCATTAGCTGTCAGCATGGACAATGATTTGTGCTCTTAGGAAAGAGGAGGCAGAGGAGGCTTCACTTCTGCTCTCCATAGAGACTTAGACTGACCTTTTGCGGAGTTTGCCACAAGAACGTTTTCAAGGGGAATACGCAATCCTTAAAAGAAGGGATGTGTACCAGGAGGCTCCAGAGTTGGGGATAATTAAAAGCAAGCATAAATGCCCTTGGTTGATGTCACTTTTTTTTTTAAGCCAGAAAATAGTTTTCCTGTAAAACTCAGACCCTTCCCCTAAACTTACCATCTTCTCAGTTTACAGCCTAGGGTCTCTGCTCTTCAGCTACCTTGTACCCACTGAAATGAGAAGCAAATCCAGCATCAAGGCAGTAGGTCAAGATCAAAGTATCTCAGATAGATTATAAACTTGGTGAGAGTGAGCTTTCTGTCTTGCATCTGTTGTCTCCTCTCTTACATCTCAGTAAGGTGCTTAGTATGAAGTAGGTGTTCTAAATATTGTGTGTAAGTTCAAGGGTGGGGAGTTGATCAGACCATATTCCAATGTCTGATCTTGGGGAGCCTCAAATGTGAGGTCTGCTTTCTTTAGGTGGTAAACTCTTGTAATGCAACAAACTGCTGTCATGCTCAACTTCTTTGCTGTGGAGAAGACTGGGAATACTTGTGTTGGGTTTGACTTGCACCATTCTAAGAGTCATTTCTTTATGCAGAAAATATTTCCTGAGTGTCATTTCTGTTCTTGGCATCATGCCAGACAAAACGTAGGGAGGGGCCACACAGGAAATGATAGTCACCGTCCCAGTTTTCAACATGCAAACAGTCTAATGGGGGACTCAAACACCTTACACAAAAAGAAACAAAACAATGACTCCTATTGGGTGTAACTATAGGGTAAATGCTGGGATTTAGCTCAGTTGGTAGAGCACTGCAGTCTCTGAGGTCTTGAGTTCAATTCCCAGCACCGCAAAAATGGGAGAAGGGCCTGGCAATCCACTCCCAAGGCAATCCTGAAACAGTCAGCCATCGAAAACCCTATGAGGGTCACTATGAGTCGGATACCGACTTGACGGCACCTAACAACAACAACAACATAAACAGTCCACACTGTGACTGGAGACACCTCTAACCATTGCTTCCTCCAACAGCTAGACTCAGGAGAGCACTTGAACTACAGAATGGAGCTTTTATCAGCCTGGAAGAATGTCAGGATTTTGAGAGCATCACTCTTCTGTGGTATTCAAATCAGGGCTTTGGAATTAGATAGCCATGGGTTTGAATCTTTGTGCAGAGGCTAGAAGCTGGGTGACCTTGAGCAAATTACAGATGTTTAAGAAAACAGAGATGATGTTGCTGATTTCAAGGGGTGGTTAAGAGGGCTTAAATGAAATACCATGTGAAAAATCCTTTAGCACACTATCTAGCACATAGTAGGTGTTCAGTGTATGTTAGTTTTTTTTTTTTTATTCTAGTTTGAATAAGACCAGAGCATTTAGCTTAATGGGTAGGAGGATAGACTGCCTGAGCTTCAAATCTACCCTTATTACTAATTGTTAGATGATCTTGGGTACTTAAATGCCAATTTCTTCAACTTTAATGTAGGTATTAGGTCAGTGTCTGTCACATGATGAACATACATATCAGCTATCCTTAGTATTGTTGTCTTCTCTAGGAATCAATGATTGTAGGCGATCCTAATTTTGGGAGCTGCCTCCTCCTACATTGTCTAACCTCTTGCCCTACAAAAGATTGAGGAAACCTAAGAGTGACAAGACAGTATAAGCCACCTGCATAATCACAACTTTGAAGACAAACCTGTGACTGGGAGTGAATTCTAAGGAAGTCTGGAGTTAACCAGCTATGACCCTGCTTCCTGAGTCCTTAGAGACCTGAGCTTAGCCTTTAAGTCCATAAACCCCTTTCATGAATGTTTTTCTCTAAATCAATGGGATTATTTTTGTCCCTAGAGGCCTTGCACTTTCTTATTCCCAAATTAGCCTTACCAAAAGAAGCCAGGGGCTTGCATTTCGGGATTGCAAAAGTACAGTCATATGAACAGGCTTTGCAATGTGCGTTACTGCTTACCATGACATGTTCCCCAGAGCAGCCTGGAGTCCCTGGGTGGGGTGGGGGAGGCTCGGCCTCATTCTAGTGGCTAAAGTCAAGCCATGTGTTCTCACTTTTTCAGTGTGTCAGTGTCCCAGCAGCCACCTTGGTCCTTTCTTCTCATGGGGACATCTACAGACACCATCCTAAGACCCCTGCTGAGCCTCCTCTACAAGTTCAAGGGTAGCTGCCTTCCAGAGTGCCTTCACTCCAACCTGGTCCCTCGCATTTGGGACCCTGGAGCCCCTGTTTGTGTTCCATTTTTCCCAGATCAGTTATTCACTAGCAGGTATAGGCATCTGAGTGATATTAGCCAAGACCTAGAGCACAGTAGTTATACCTCTAGAATTATGTACTGGGGTGTGCAGACTTGCCTAAACAGTGCCATCTTTGTGGTGTTTCAGTGTACACATCAGTGTATGGGGATGGAATACACTGATGATACAGGGTCTTGCTAAGTTATTTGCAGGCTGCCTCTGGCCTCGAACTTGCAATCTTCCTGCCTCAGCCTCCTGAGTCACTGGGATTATAGGCATGTGCTCCTGCACCTGTCCTAAATGTGCTTTTTTAAATAGCAAAGTTTCTCTCAGAACCAGGGCTTCAAACCTGTGAAATATTGGGTTCAGATTTGGGTATGGGTTCAATCTGTTAAAATTTAGAGGGTTCGGGTTCATCTAGGGTTCAGGTTTAAATCCTTTGTGTGGATAGTAGGGCTTCAAACTGAACCCAAACCCCAACTCAAACCTTGAACCCATTCCAGTTTGTGCATTTTCAAATATCTTTCTGAACCTGAACCTGAACCCAAACCCAGTAAAAAATTGGATTTGGGTTCAACTTTTAATGTTTTTTGTATCATTAGCTATTTTGTTATATGTAAAATTGAAAAATAAGCTTTGAAAAAATTTTGTCTGTCTTTGCATAGGATTAAAATTTAAAACCCAAACTTGATCCAAACTTGAACCTTCTATGTTTTAGCATACTGAACCCACACCTGAACCTGAACCCAATCTTCATGAGTTTGAAGCCCTCCTGAGAACCTTGTCTAGATTTCAGTTTCCAGCCACCTGTTTCCAGAAGTCTGGACTCCCAGGGCAAATCTGCCCTGGAAGTGGTATCCTCCTGACATGCCTAATTGCAGCTCACTCATTCAGTGATACCCATCTATTGAGCAAGGACTTATCCTGTTTACCAGGCACCAGACTAGTAAGTGTTAGAAAGATGGCTGGAAACCAAAGACTTGGAGGAGGTTAGGGCAAAGAGAGTGTATGTGGCTAGGGCGATCAAGGGAAGCACTGTGAAGGAACTGCCACTGAAATGGGTGCTGAAAAAATCAAAAGGGAGAATCTTGGATAAAAGAATAGATGAGAGAATGGAAGGATTGGCTTTATGATTAGCCCATCTGGCTGGAGAACAGGGAGTCTGTAGGGAGACAGGAGGAGATGGGACTCAAAAGCTAGGTTGAAAGTGGTGAGGGAAGCCCAAGCAGCAGGCTGAGGGGTTTGGACTTCCTTTCTTCCAGGCCAGAGTGGTCAGTGAGTGCTGAGAAATGTGAACATTGGCAGGCTGGCTGGGGGAGAGATGGCAGTTTTCTGAGAGTCAGGGAAGGTGAAGGGGAAGGGAAGGATTCAAAGGGGACTGTCCAGGATGACTGAGAGAGTTGTGAAAGAGCTCACAGAAGAAGCTGGGAGAAGGTGGACAGTCAGGTTTGGGTGGTTGGTATGACAGCTGTAATAAGCTGAGCACATCCATTGAGTCCCAGCAGCCTCTTTTGCCTGTGGCCACAGCCTGTGAGAGTGCAGGGCTCGAGAGCCAGGCTGACAGAGAGGGGATAAGCACCAACACGATGGGCTTGATATTGTCTTTTTGCGATGGGCTTGATATTGTCTTTTTGCAGGGTCAGTAACAGGAAATGAGGTTGTTGTCATTGTTAGGTGCCGGCGACCGTCATAGAGTTTTCAATGGCTGAGTATTTCGGGATTGCCTTGGGAGTGGATTGCCAGGCCCTTCTCCCATTTTTGTGGTGCTGGGAATTGAACTCGGGACCTCAGAGACTGCAGCGCAGTGCTCTACCAACTGAGCTAAATCCCAGCCCTAGGCAATGAGGAGTGAATTCATTTACTAAGGTCACAGACATTGAGTAACTGATGGAGCTAAGATTTGAACTCAGATCTTTGACCCCAGAGCCTGGCCCTTAACTGCTGTCTTGGTGTGATGATGTCTCCAATGCATGCTAGGGTAGAAAGGAGAAGAGGTAAAGGTTTTATTGAGAAATAGCACAGCCTAGCCTGAGCTCTTCCAGCAAGGCAAGCTCCAGATTAGGCCCTAAATAGACCAAATTTGAGGACTGCCCTTAAACCAAAGGGCTCTGCTGTGAATTCTGTGTTTTGCCCATGACTTTGTAGTTTTTTCTCCCTACAGCAGTGTCCAGTAAGGGGACACTTTTGACTCAGCAATAGAGAGCTAGCTCCCAGGAACCCTGAAACTCAAAGGAGAGTACTCAGCCTGACCTGGGGACTGTGTCTGGGGAAAGGAATTGGGGTCCAGGCCTGCGGCTGAGGATGGGATTATCTTTCTCCCAGTAGCCAAAAATGCATGGGAGAGGGATAGCCAGAGAAGGAATGAGGTTGAGTTGGTGAGAACCTGTTTGCTGAGGTCATTATTGTTTCCCAACAAGAAGATTACAATCTACTTACCAATGGCTTGGGTCAGGAGGATGCAGTACCTGGGATCCTAACAAAGTGTTCTGGTGGGGCTCATGGTTCTATCCCTCTTCCATTTGGACTGAAGCTCTCATCCCTGTGTAGACACAGAGCTTCCTGTCTCTTGTTGCAACCCTGGGATCCTCCCTTGATGGCCTGGTTTTGGGAGAACAGTATTGCACCAGGGTTGTGACTGAATTGTGTGACTCACTCAGGGCTTTGTCACTGGTGGATGGGGATGGTCCATGTGGAGGTGATGGGGATGGTGGTTCTGTGGATTTCAGAGCCAATATAACATATGTGTTGTGTACTGAGTGGTTGTTGTTAGGTGCCATCGAGTTGGCATCTGACTCATAGCGACCCTTGTACAACAGGCAAAACACTATTGTCAGTGCTTTGCCGCTATTCATAGGGTTTTCAATGGCAGATTGATTTTTGGGAGTGGGTTGCCAGGTCCTTCTCCCAAGCTTACAGCACCTGGTGTTCCCCAGTGGTCTCCCATCCAAGTATTAACCAGGCCCAACCCTGCTTAGCTTCCAAGATCTGATGGGATCAGACGCCACAGTGCTATAGCTGCAGGCATGTACTGAGTTAGGTGTGGGAATTTTACCCTATATACATCGTGGTGGTTTTCTAGCTTTATTCTTGCTCTGCCAAATGCATGAGCTGGAATGACAAGTGACAGGGCACACAAAGTATGGCTTTTTCCTGCCACCCAAAGCCCTCAGGCTACACAAACATGTTTTTAACTGTGACATTTGCCCTAGAAATGCTCATGACTATTGACATTGCTACAGCATGTAGGCACCATCATTGACTTTGCAGAAATGAGAGAAAGAGGGCAGGAAATGAAAGTTGAGTGTCCCAGGCTACCTCTCCAGCCCTTCCTTCATTGCATTTTTGGTGAATTCTTTCTTTGGAGTTGAAATAAACTATAGTTAGTAAACCTGCAAACTCTGAATTCAGAATTGCTGTGTGTTGAAACTCTAGCTCTGTTCCCTCTAGCTATGTGGCTTTGGGTGAGAAAATCAACCTTTCTGCCCCTCAGGGTCATTATCTGTAAAACAGGGGTTGTTAGTGTTACGGAGGCCAGCAGCAGCAAAACTGCAGGCTGTTTGTGTTCATGTGTAAAAGATTTTATACTGAACACAGACATTATAGTAGAACCTGTGGTTTATTACAACATAATACAGCCTTGAGAAGTGAAGGCAGGACAATAGGGAAGAGCTACCGCTCTGCCTACTACTGCAAGGAGCTAAGGTCAGATGTGATTTCTTTTCTTTTCTTTTTTCTTTCTTTCTTTCTTTCTTTCTTTTTTTTTTCTTTTGTGTGTGTGTGTGTGTGTGTGTGGTTCTCAGGGGTTGAACCCAGGGCCTTGCACATGCTTTGCAAGTGCTCTACCACTGAGCTACACCCCCAGCCCCCTTTTTATTTTTTATCTTGAGACAGGGTCTCATTAAGTTACACAGGCTGCCTGTGGCCTTGAACCTGTGATCCTCCTGCCTCCGCCTCACCAGTCCCTGGGATTACAGGTGTGAGTCACTGTGCCAGGCCAGGTGTGATTTTTACAGTGAAATCTGAGCCTTTTGAGGAAGGAAAGAAACATTTTACACTGGGGGTCTATGCCTAAAATGGGTTAATAGATTCCCCAGTGCCTTTAAAGGAATGGGCTTAGAGGTAGGCATTTAAAAATGTTAAGAATTCAACCAGCTATGGATCCTGAGAGGGGAGCAGAAGCCACTGAATAATGTCCTTTTCAATTGCTACAAGTGGTGTTTTGTCTCACAGTTTTTATCATCCCTTGTGGCTGAATGAAGAAATTTTTTTTAAATCCTCTTTTTTCTCCTTTGGCCTGGTAAAAGCTAAGCTAATCTACCTAACATGAGGATTGAGACATTCCATGGAAAGTTCCATTTATTTTACTATGATTACTATTAATATGTGCTATGCTGCAGACCTAAATGTGAGCCCTGCCCTCATGGAGTTTAGTCTGGTTGGAGAGACAAATGTTAACTAAATAATTATACAAATATCAAATGAGTCAAGTGTAAGGAATCAGAGATAGCTTCCTTGGGAAGTGCAAATTGAGTTCAAACCTGAAGTATGTCTGTGCTGCAATAGGGCAGGAAGGGCATCTCATTTGGGCAAAGGAACTGGTACAAAGTCCCTGTGGTCTTTGGTTAGAACAGAGCTCTGGATGTTTGAAAGACAGAAAGGAGGCCAGTGTGGGGGAGACCAAAGAAGCAAGCAGATGATTAGGGCCAGACCAGTAGACAGACCATATATGCAGAACTTTGTGGCCGAATTAGGACTTTTACCCCTAGTTTAAAAGCAAGGGGAAGTCACTGCAGGGTTTTAAGCAGGGGAAGGACATGATTTGATTATGTTTTCCAAAGATCACTGGCTACAATAGAGGATTGCTAGGAGCAAAGGCACAGCAAGGCCATTAGAGGACCTGGGACTTACTTTTTTAAGGCCAGTGTCTCCCAGACTGCCTTTATAGATGACAAGGATTAGCTGCCTCTGAAAATACAGGTAATCAAGACCAGGATGACAATGGAGGTGTGGCTTGTGATGCTAGTGACTGTTGTCATCAGGCAAGGTTTGGAAACACAGACATGGGATGTGGGAAAATGAAGAAAGCCTAGTGCCACTTTAAAAATAACTTTTAGAAACTAAGCCATAGCACCCTAGCATCTGATCCTACCTGATCTTGGAAGTTAAGCAGTGTTTGCCTGGTTAGTCCTTAGATGGGAGACCAACTGGGAATACCAGGTGCTGCAGGCTAGGGAGAAGACCCTGGCAACCCACTCCTGAAACAAACCACTGTTGAAAACCCTATGAATAGCAGAGAAGCACTGACAATAGTGCTAGGCATAGCAGAATGTTGAGTAGTGTTTCATTCTTTTGTACATAGGGTCACTTTGATTTGGACCCAACTCGACGGCACCTGACAACAACAACAAGGAGTTTTGGAAGAGCTAAGACTGTGACTTGGCTTGACTGTGAATTCTGTGTTTTGTCCATGACTTTGTAGTTTCTTGAGAATGATAAAAACTAGAATAAGTGCAGGGGCATAAATCAACTCTAATCTGTTGGTGGTGATTTAATCATTTGCATTTACCACCTGGTTCCTGGGTTTTCTGTGAGCACAGGAAAGATGTCAGTGCCAACCTCCAGGTCCAGTGTCCTCCCACCTCTGCAAATGCATTTTGCACAGCTTTTAGTCACAGGTCTCTGATTTTTACTCCAGAGGTGTTCTATTAAATATGTGACAGAATCCAAGTGAGTGACTATGTAGGTTTTCATACTGAGTAACATCATGCTGCCTGCAGCAATACCACTGTGGGATCCAATCCCACCAGATCTCAGAAGCTAAACAGGGTTGGGCCTGGTTAGTACTTGGATGGGAGACTGCCTGGGAATACCAAGTGCTGTAGGCTTGGGAGAAGGACCCAGCAACCCATTCTCCCAAAACAATCTGCCATTGAAAACCCTATGAATAGCAGAGAAGCACTGACAATAGTGTTTCCTCTGTTGTACATAGGGTTGCTATGAGTCGGACACCAACTCTACGGGACCTAACAACAATAATAACAATGTGCCAGCATTTCATGGAGGGCAGCAAGGTGAGCCTGAGTTCTGGGGTCCAACAAAACTGGCGTAGGATCCCAACTCTTCCACTAGCTGCCTGTGTTGCCTGGGAGAAGGTGCCGAATCTCAGTTTTTCTTTTTCCTTTTTCTGTTTTGTAAAGACATTGGAGTTAAAATAAAAGATAACATACATTAGATACCCAGTATCTAGTAGATGCAAAAGAAATGGTAGGCTGCTTTACTCTCCTAGACACACATTTTTTTTTCTTACCACAGTGGATGCAGGGTGCTTTGTAGAAAGAGCCTGGACTCTAACTGGTAGACCTCTTATCACGTAGCTTTGCATGGACTAGATTTCCCACCAACCTCATCCATCCAAGTGTCCACTGGCCTGTCCATCCATCCATCCAGCATGACTCTACCTTCTTATGGATAGTCCTAGGAACTAGTAACTGAAAATAGAGCTGTCGCCTCTCACTGAACATGGCTCTCAAGAAACAGGAAATGTTTTTTAAAAACAAAAGAGGCAGCTGTTTCATTCTAATCCCTGTGTTTTGATTTTCCATGCTGGGCATGAAAGTGCCTCTAAAGCCCATTTTCTCCTTTAGAAAAGCTCCTCTGAGACAGGTTACTATCTGGCTGTGGTTACTGTGGGCCCCTGGGGCCCTTGCTCTAGCCTCTGGCTGGAGACACCTTCTATGGTGGGTGGAACAGCACTTGCTTAGGCTTAGGGAATCCAGGCCTGAAGAGTCAGGCATGACATGGAACACTGGCTTGGGAGGACTTATTTATCAAGGCAGAGGTTCCTGGGGATTAAATTATTCTATATAGAGGTCTCAGGTTTTTTGGTTTTTTTAAATCTTCCTTTTGGAAATGAAAGAGTTCCAGATCCTTGGATGATGTCAGTGTCCTCCCTCAGTCTCACAAAGGGGCCCCTCCAGGATTCGATTTAATGTCCGGATCTTGAGCTACGCATAGTGGTGCACCCCTATAATCCCAGCACCTGGGAGAATGAAGCTGGTGGATATTCAATTCAATGTCAACCTGGTCTACAAGGCAAGACCTGTCTCGAACTCAATAAATAAGTAAGTAAGTAAAGCAAGCAAGCAAGGACACCCCCTCCACCAGCTTCCAGATCTCCAACTCCAAAGTGTGTAGGAGGCCAGACAGGACCTGGAGAAGCTATTAAATAGTTGTATTTGCCTGCTATCTATGGTTTTCACCCCTACTTAAGGTCTTGGAGGTGAGCATTAAGAAGCCTGATTTGGCTCTGACAAATGCATGTGGTTGAGGAGCACGGGAAGCTCCAGGGACCTGAAGGCTGCCCAGTTGGGCCTTTCTCAAGGCCTTGATGCCAGACAAGAGAAGCCAGGAGATCAGTTGTATCACCTCAACTCTGCTAGAGCTGCGGGTGACCCTGGACAAGTTCCTTAGCTTCCTGAACTTAACCTCAGGTAGCCTCTGTTGATCCTCTAATAATGGGTTGTAATAGAGGATTACACAAGCACTTTCAAACCGTAACATTCAATCATTTCACCCCACAAATATGCTCCTTTATGTTATCTTTTGTGTTTTGGTTTTAACATTGCTCCCCATGCCCAATTCTAAAGCTACTTGGAAGCAGGAATCCTGCCTTACTTAGTTTGGTGCCTCATGAAATACCTAGCAGGGTACTTTTCACATAGTTGTTGTTAGGTGCCCTCGAGTCAGGTCCAACACATAGTGACTCTCATAGGAATTTCAATGGCTGACTGTTTCAGGATTGCTTCAGAAGTGGCTTGCCACGTCCTTGTCCCATTTTTGCAGTGCTAGGAATCAAACCTGGATCCTCAGAGAGTACACAGTGGCACTCTACCAACTGAGTGAAACCCCAGCCCTTTCACATAGTAGATACTTTTTTTTTTAAATTATAGTACTGGGGGTTGAACCCAGGGCCTCACGCTTGCATGCTTTGCAAGTGCTGAACCACTGAGCTGCACACCCATCCTATTTTTTTTTTTTTTGAGACAGGGTCTCACTAAATTACGCAGACTACCTCTGGTCTCAATCTTGGCAATCTTTCTGCCTCTGCCTCCCCAGCCACTGGGATGATAGGCTGCGCCACTGCACATGGCACACACAGCAGATACTTTAAACATGTGTTTTGTTGATTGATTTCACACTGCATAGGAAACCCTACACTCAGCCTTTGATGACTTATATGAGTACTGTATTCCAGAGCTAAGAACCACTGGTAACTCTCCAGAGTGGCAGTAACTTACAGATGGGGTACATCCATCAAGACTGTCAGCAGGTTGGCAGCTGATGAATGGTGTAATGGTGTGGAGTGAAAGCAAACTGCTTCTCCACTCGCCACTCCTTTCCAATAGAGCAGAGGAAATGTGGAGCTTTAAGACCAAGGACTGACTCATCATCCTGCATTCATGGAGTCTGAAGCTTGCCTGAACTCACAAGCTATTTTCCAGTTTCTGCCATGGTATAACAGAAGGCAGAAGGACTTTGGGGAGTTGTATCCTAGCCACTTACTCCACTGGGGTCAAAGCATTTCTGACCTTGGAAACACCTGTGTCATGTTATCTGCCACATCACTGGAGTTTGGACTCCAACTCTGTTATGAGGTGTTTTAATTTGTTGGTGTGTATGTGTGTGTATGTAGCTATTGTGCAGTTATGCGTGACTTCACATTATAGATTCTTTGGAAGTTACTAAGTCATTCATACAATGAACTGAAGTGTTCATGTTTATAAATAGGTTAACAACGTTAGGCTCCCAATTCTTTGAATTACAATTGAATGTAAGCCCCAAGTTCCAAGTTGTTTTTTTTTTTTTTTTTTTTTTTTTTTTTTTGTGTGTGTGTGTGTGTGTGTGTGTGTGTGCATGTGTGTGTGAGAGAGAGGGAGAGGGAAGGAGGGAGGGAGAGAGAGAGAGTTGAGAATTGAGACGTTGAACCATGGGCCTCATCCATGCTTTTGCAAGCGCTCTACCACTGAGCTGCACCTTCAGCCCATTTTTTACCTTTTGTCTTGAGACAAGGTCTTGCTATGTTACACAGGCTGCCTCTAGCCTCGAACTCATTATCTTCCTGCCTCAATCTCCTGAATTGCTAAGATTATAGGTGTGTGCCACCAAACCCAGCCTGAACTCAAATTCTTGGAGTTGTAGGGTATAGAACTTTTTCTAGCTGGTCTCTCAGCTCCAGGTTAGCAGATTCAGTGAAACTAAAACTTTAAGTAGCACAAGAAAAAAACAACATTATTTTACTCTTTACCCTGGAGATGGAAATATAGAAACCCTTGTTCATTAGTTTGCAGCTAGAAAAGAGCCAAACTGCAATGAGACCCCCACCTCCATTTTCTTCCTTGAGTATTGGTAGTGAGGGTCAGAAATATGTATGGATCAGTTGTTAACCAAAAAAAGATTTCTCTAGTGTCTTGAGGTGAGGAAATAATCCCTATCTGGGTTTCAGGAAGGACTGGAAGTTGGGAATTCTGATATTATTAGGAGTTTTTTTAGTTTTGTTCTGTCATCTCTTGGCCATTGGTAACCGATTGATTGTATCTGTCTTCCATAGCTTGGAATTGCAATTGGGTTCTTGGTCCCTCCTGTTTTGGTACCCAACATCAAAGACAAGGACGAGCTTGCCTACCACATCGGCATCATGTTCTACATAATAGGAGGTGTGGCCACCCTCCTTTTCATCCTTGTCATCATTGGTAAGGTCATTAGTAGGCTGATGGGGGTCACAGGGAGGTTCTGCTGACTTTGGTGGGACCTTTGTGAATATGGCCATAAAATATCATGGATATTTATAGACACTAGAGGCTAGGTAGCAGCAGCTGCTGCTGCTTCTTCCTCCTCCTTCTTCACTTTCCTTTTTTTGTGGTACGGAGGTATTGAACCCAGGACATTCCACCACTGAGCTGCTCCCCCAACCCCTTTTTTAAAAAATTTTGAGACATAGTCTCCCTATGTTGCACAGACTGCCTCTGGCCTCAAAGTCACTATCCTCCTGCCTCAGTCACCCAAGTTGCTGGGATTACAGGTGTGTGCCATGGTGCCTGGCTGAGGCCCGGCTTCTTTTCTTATCTTTCTTACTTTTTTTTTTATCCTTTTCAGTACTGAACTCTGAACGCAGGGCCTCATGCACCCTAGGCAGATGCTCTACCACTGAGATGCATCCCGGCCCCTTTCTTGTTTTTTATTTTGAGGTAGGGCCTTGCTAAATTGTGTAGGCTGCCTCTGACCTCAAACTCATGATCCTCCTCCCTCAGGGATTTCAGGCATGTGCCACAGCACCTGGCTGAAGGCCAGGCTTCTTCTGGTCTTCAAATGTTTTGGCCTGAACATATGTCCCTAATACTGTGTTAGCTGGTCTTGTACACTTTCTTAGCAGCTCAGCAAAGGCTTAATCATAATTAACCAGTTCCCCAATTCTACTTCAGCAGTATTGTTTAGATCATTATCCCCTTGATGAAACCCCAGCAAGGACCCCCAGTGTCACAGGGACTGTGCTAACAATGCCTGATCTTATCTGGTCCTCCACTATCCCATATGAGGTACCATTATTGGTCGTGTTTAATGAAGGGGAAAATGAGACTTGAGGGAAGTTGAATAAGTTATTTAAGATATAAGTGGCACTAATTGGATTCAAGTTTAAGCTTATCTAACTCTGTACTTTAAATTTCTAGAAGACAAACAGAAATTCATTCACAAACATTAATAATCTCAGAGGTTAACCTAAGCATATGTAGGGACCATGTTTCTATAATGCTTTAAAAAATATGAGTAATATATGCTCATGATGGAAAAATCTAGAAAATGCAAAATGCATGTAAAGAAAGCAATGGTGATTTATTTATCTTTGTCCAAGTTAATCCCAACCACTAACCTCAGACGTCTGCTATTAATATTTTATAGGCATATATTTTATATCTTCTGGCTGGGTGTGGTGTTGCATGCCTGTAGTCTCAGCACTCAGCAGGCTGAGCCAGGAAGGATTATAAGTTTGAGGCCAGCCTGGGTTACATAGCAAGATCCTATCTCAGAAAAAAAATTAAAATTATGTCTTCTGTTTTCATCTAAGTGATGTTATATGGGCTGTGATAAATTCAGGAACAGCAAAGTAGAGGTTTACATTTTCAGTTAATCACCTGTCTAAAGGTTAACCAGATTTATTCCCATCTCAGGTGTTAAAGGTTTCATTCCTTCCTGCTAGTTTACCTCCAGAACCAGAGAATTCTGTAATTGTGTACCTCATTCAACATTTCTCTCTGAGTCATTCCCTCTCTGGATCCTGGATGAGGAATGGCTGTCTGATGGCTTTCAAAAGCTGGCAGAACGGCTTAGAATCCTTGGGACTTCTGGAGGTGAGAAGCAGGGGAGCTGTGGATCAGAGGGAAGAGTGATCCAGTCGTGCCCTCTTCCTGAGCTGTACTTTAAGTTTTAAATTCTTATGTGCCCAGCTCCAAATTAATGTACTGGTAGTAGATGAGGCCCTGGTTATTTGCAGCTGTAAACCTGGATGGAAGGATATTCTGTGTTTGACCATTTTATTACCAAGCATAGATAGTAGCTAATTAAGTAAAGAATGGAAAATCTTATCTGAGTCCTAGTTTGTAGTTGCCAAATCCTTTAGACAGCACCTGCAAATGCAAAGAAAAATCACTTTCTTGCCTTGCTTTGTTCCTGCTGGAAGAGGAGGTAAATAGGCAAGACAATGCATGAGGAGCTCTAATGGGGGAAGTTATCAGGACTATTTCTAGAGAAGGAGGAAGCAGGACTCTGAAGTCAGGCCTGTTTTCTGGGTAGGGGGCCTTTGATCTGCCAAGAGAGTAAACTTCATTTCCAGAGCTTCCTCTAACTGGAGACAGACTGCTGACTTTCCAGGAGAGGTCTCATGGGGTGAAGGAGGGGCCATGTGGTGCTTGACTCAGTCAGGGGATCAAATTAGCCAAATAACTAGTTAAACTGACCTGCACCCCAGAGATCTCAGTGACACTCAGTGCAGTCAAAATGATCATACCAGTTATACTGAAAATACCAGTTATACTGAAAATAGAATGAGCAGAATACTTTCACTACTTCTCAGAGTGTGTGTTCCTAGAGGAACATGTGTTCATCTTGTCTCATTCATGAGGCAGATATCTGTTTCAGAGTTGGTGAAAGTGGGAGTGGACCCTAGATTATTTTCTACAGCAGATCTCTTCCATTTTTTTTTTTCCTTAAGTACTGGAGGGTTGAACCAAGGGCCTTGCACATGCTAGGCAAGTGCCCTCCCACTAACCTGTACCCACAGCCCCTTTTTATTTTCATTTTTAAATTATTTATTTATTTTTATTTTATTTATTTATTTTTGTATATGTGATATTGGGGATTGAACCCAGGGCCTTGTGCATGGCAAGCAAATGCTTGCCTACTGAGTTACATCCCTAGTCCCCTTTATTTATTTATTTTTTTCATTTTTTATTTTGAGTCAGAGTCTTACTAAGTTGCCTAGGCTGTCCTTGAACTCACTGTGTAGCCATGCCTATAAATTGGGAAGCTAAGACAGAGGATCACAAGTTCAAGGTATTTTTTAATTTTGAGACAAGGACTCGCTAAGTTACACAGGCTACCTCTGGCTTCAAATCCCCAATCCTCCTGCTTCAGGCTGCCAAGTCTCTGGGATAACAGGTGTGTACCACTGTCTCTGGCTCCCTTTCTCTTATTAGGGGAATAGTTAGGAGCTGCCATGTGGCAGGCTCTGTGCCAAGCAACATGTTCTTGCCCCACCTCCCCCAGAAGAAGATCCAGAGCTCAGCCAATCACTGGGTCCACTAATCCCAAAGCTTCAGCTTTTTCTTCTTTTCCGCCCATGTGTTGTTTCACTGATCTGTGTTGTGTTATTTGCTGATTATTATGGGCTGCCTTGATCTTTGAACATTGCCCAGTGATTTCAGCCTTTCAGAAGCCATTAAGGAAAAAGTAATCAAAGGACCATGTTCTATGCCTCAGACAATAAGAAGCAGCTTCAGGAGAGACGGCTATAAAGATTTCACTGGAGCATTAATATTTCATTTGGTTGTCTCAGCTCCTTCTCAGATGATGGAGCTGGCTCTTTATCTACATGCAGCCCTGCTCTGCTAGAGTGGACCCAGGAATTATCAGTCATCTCTCTCTTTTTCCTTTCAGTCTTCAAGGAGAAGCCAAAACATCCCCCTAGCAGGGCCCAATCCCTGAGCTATGCCTTGGCGTCCTCTGATGCTTCGTACTTAAGTTCCATCATCCGGCTCTTCAAAAACCTCAACTTTGTGCTGCTTGTCATCACTTATGGTAAGGTACGGAGGTGTCCAGGAGTGCCCTGGACATAAGAGGCCTGAGGTGTCTCTGTGTCTTACTCTTCCCAAATTCCAAATGTATATGTAAAGTTATTTAGGGTTGACTGAGGGTCTTTGTACATGCTATAAAGTCCACCCTAGAAAAGCATTTTTTCCATGTCAGGTTATCCAACAAATCTCCTCTCAATAGCACATCTCTAAATCAGTAGTAGGTAACCTTTCCTCTCGCAACCTGTTAGTACTTATACATCTTTTTTTCTTAAGAAGCCATTTCCAGATCTATCCCCCTATTATACTGAACCCTGTGAGTGGGGATTTATGATTTTTCATTTTTATAGTTCTTCTACAATGGCCAGCCTGGAGTGAATACTCAAGTAGTATTGAATGAATGGATAGATGGATGGATGGATGAAAACATAAATCTTGCTGTATGAACTGCTCCTTAGCCAATCCTTTCTCATAACATTGATGACATTATTATTATTAGCCCGAATGCAATACATCATCTTTCATTTAATTTCTTGGCCTTTGGTAGGATAAAGTGAATCTTTATGCAGGTATATTGACTTGGCTAACAGCATAGTGTTTTCTGTATCTTCTTTCCATCCTTTAGAAGACTAGTGGATAGACAATGTCAAGAACAAACCCCATGACATTCATTAAGGAATGTCTATCCTTTAGATGAACATCAATCTATTAACCAGTACTTGTAGTTCAAGAACACGTAGATCCACCCAAGTATACAGCTAGCCAACCTATATTTGATCATTTAATCCACTGGTTGAAGTTAAAATTAAGAGTCAACAAGTAAGCCTGGCATGGTGGCACATTCCTGTAATCCCAGCAACTTGGGAGACAGAGGCAGGAGGATTGCAAGTTCAAGACCAGAAGCAGTCTACGTAATTTAACGAGACCCTGTCTCAAAAACTTAAAAAAAATTGGGCTGGGGGTGCAGCTCAGTGGTACAGCACTTGCAAAGCATGCAAGTGCAAGGCCCTGGGTTCAACCCCTGGTACCGAAAAAAAAAAAAAAAAAAAAAAAAAAAAAACCTGGGTGCTGTAGTGCATGCCTATAATCCCAGTGAATCAGGAAGTGGAGGCAAGAGAATTGCAAGTTTGAGGCCAGAGGCAGCCTTTGTAACGAGTGAGACCCTGTCTTAAGATAAAATTTTAAAATGAGCTGGGGGAGCAGCCCAGTGGTAAATAAATAAATAAGTAAATAAACAAGTAGCTATGGGTATAGCTCAATGGCAGAGCACTTGCCTAGCATGCACGAAGCCCTGAATTCAACCTCTAAGTACTGGGGGAAAATGTCAACAAGTATGTACTATGCTGTTACCAATGAAACAGAGAAATGACATTGGTTTGATGAGGCTTGTCTTTAATGAAACCACGTTTGAGTATGATTTCATGTTTTCTGTAGGCTCAGTGCACACTGAAATTCTGAGAGTCTAGGTAACTAGAGCAAGATTATACAGCTTTTAAGTGGCAGAGCCACTTAAAAAGTTTGCTTAACTTCAGAGCCTGCATTCTTATTCTCTCATGTTCTTGTTCATATTCATTTTCTCTCTCTCTCTCTCTCTCTCTCTCTCTCTCTGCCTCTCTCCCTCTCCCTCTCCATCCCTCTCTCCCTTTCCCCACCTTTTGAGATAGGGTCTCACTATGTTGCCCAGCCTGATCTTAGACTCCTAGGCTCAAGTGATCCTTCTACCTCAGCTTCCAGAGTAGCTGGGACTCAGGTATACCACCATGCCCAGCTCCCAAACCTGCACTCAATTCCATAATTGCCTATATACTCCTTTCTAGAACTGTGCCCAGGGTTGCATTTTAGCCTTATCAATGTACTTTACCTCAAAGTGTTTATGTGCTGAGTCTCTAGATAAGAAATATAGTAATCTCAGTTGAGAAACTGCTGTTTTTCAGGCACAGCTGAGTGACCTGTCATCTGGAATAGCTCTGGATGAGCAGATTAGCCTTAGAAGTCTCAGTTCTCCACTTATTTCCTCCAGTTTCTCTGTTCTAAGTATAGCTCTGCATTCATCCATAAAAATACAGAGTTTCTAACACCTAGAGATGCCCACCTAGGGCAATGATGAGTTACCCATCACTGGGAGATGTTTAAGCATAGTTGGGACAATCCACTTGGTGACAGAGTGTGTGTGGAGAACCTCAGACTATATATGGATAGTGAAACCAGGTGATGTCTTTAGTTCCTTTCAGACTCAGGATTCCATGACTCCAAGAACTTCCATTGTTCCCTGGAGTTAAATATCTTGGGAGTGTTGTCCCTTGACTACCACAAACCTTATTGCATCTAACAATAGGACATTTGAGGTCTATGTTGGGTTTTGAGGGCATATAAGTGCTTAATAAGTATTTTCTGTGGCTGAAGATGATGATAGGGGTGCTACCTGGGCAGTGGTCTCTTTCAATTGTGGTCTTCAATGCTGGAGGCTATTGATAGCAGGACAGGTCACTGACCCATGAAAACAAGAAACATAAGCAAAATCTCTCAGGAATAGTTTTGCTCCTGGTCACTGAAAGGGGTCAACTCTGGCCCATGCTATGGAAAGCAAAGCAATTTCTCCTTCCCTCTTGCATGTCTGGTTGCTTATATAGATTTTAATTGGAATACCAGTTTCAATCCAGTACTTCTGGACACTCTTCCTTGTCTATTTGGGTAAGTTATAACAGAGGAAATAAACAGGCACTCACTTCTTGAATGATGAAGTAAGGACCCTGGAAAATCTGCTCCTCCAGAAAAGCAGCAAAACCACTGGTAAAAATTGTCAAAATCAATTGCTTCAGGATTCATAAACCAAAGGCTTACAATAATGCAAGTGACGTTTATTCGAGAAAAAATGGCTTACTACCTATCAGTAAGAACAGTGGACTTTGTGTCCTAATTTACCCTGTTCCAATTTCATTCTTCCACGCTCTGTGGTAGCTGTGAAAACAAGCAGCTTCATTACCATGTAACTGTGAAAACTAGCTGCCATGTACCTAGTAGAAGGAACAAAATGGTTTTGGAACACACTGAAAAGCACCATCCCCACAATTTATCACTATTTGGCCTATCTGGCGATCTTTGGACAAGTCTCATTCACAGGACTTTGACCTGACTTGGAGCTTACTCCTTGGGAAAAGCCCTATTTCCAGGGTATTTGTTGAAAACTATCAGTGGCACTATTTCGCATCTCAGCTGCATGAGGTGGTAAAGTCCTTTGGGGTTAATAAGAATCTAGCCAAAAATCTTGAGAATGAGATTTCCATAGAGGGCTTTGAAAAGGTTTGATTTTTTCTTAGGGATTTGGAAGGCCTGAGATCAGGTTCAGGAAAAACCTGAGATAGCCCTAAATTCTCACCTTTGGATGAGTTTGAGGCCCTGCATAAGCAGAAAATAAAGGCTAAGGCAGAGTAGTCTGTCAATTACTGGATCATTGGATGTGAGCTCCAGTATACATGCAACTTCTTGACAGAGGTGGGAGACTTATTCGTTTAAAATACTTACAGAAATCTGTGTCCAACTCTTAGCTTATCACTAAGCTAGTGAAGTAGAAGCTTCTGTGACTGAAAACAAATACAGACTACAAAATTAGTCCAAGAAAGTTAGTAAACAAAGAGAAGTACCAACAACAAAGCCAGGGAGAGATGAGCCTCTCATTTTCACAATTGAAATATTATCTAAAAACTCTAGTTTTCAACAACAACAACAAAAAAAGTGAGGCATGCAAAGAAAGAGGAAGGTATGTCCCATATGTAAGAAATAGGCAGTTAATAGAAACCATCCCTGAGGAAGCCCAGACACTGGACAGAATAGACAAATATTGTAAATTGATGGTTATATGTATGTTAGAGAACCAAAAGAAACCATATTGAAAGAATTAAATAAAAATATGAGAATGTCTCACCAAATACAAAACATCAGTGAAGAGACAGAAATAACAAAAAAATCAGAAACAATAGGTTTGAACTGGCAAAAGAAAGAATTGGCAAACTGAAGATAAGTCAAATGAGATTATCCAGTCTTGGATGAGCCAGGAAATAAAATTAAAAAAAAAATAAACAGAGCCTTAGAGATCTGTGGCATACCCTCAAACATACCAACCAAATATGTGCAAATTTAGAGTCCCAAAAGGAGAAGAGAGTGGGATGAGAGTAAATTGTCATCTAACATGAGATAACACTAAACTAGAAAAACATTTCACTTCTGAGCCTCTGGGAAGCATTTGACTGGGTTGACCATAGAATTTATTAGTATTTATGTCACTGGGATTATCCTAATGAGAGTAAGTTAAACTAATATGGATATCTGTACATACTTCATTATAGTCAGAGAACCACAAACCTTATTTCTATGGTAGGGAACTGGACTAGGTGACGGAGCTCTTAGCCAACAAGGAAATGATACCTAGGTTTAACCAGAATTGAAAATACTTTTTATTAAGCCATTACTGTGTGTCAGACACCATGTCAAGTGTTTTACATGCATTATGTCACTAAATCTTCAAAACAAAGTCATGACATAGGTACATTATTCCACTTTATACATAAAGAAACTGAGACTGAGAGATTTAGTCCCTTGCCTGTAATAGGATAGAAATGGAGTAAGCAAGGAAACCTAGGTTTCAACTTCTCTGAGTGAGGCAAAGCCCATTTTCTAATTTCTGTGATGACTTATGTCCCTATTCAGAGAGAAGTCTCTTGGAGACAGAGCTAGACCCTTTTTCTTAGCCCCACTTGCCTGAGTTTTCTTTTTGGTCTATGTAGGGGAGTAAGTCTTTTGTCAGATTCAACCTACTAGACTGTTGCCTGGAGGTTGATTATTTCTTAAAAGAAGGCCTGGAGTTCTAGGGTCTTAGAAACAGGATCAACCATCCATCTTTGCGATTTGAGGATGATGAGGTCTCAGTCTCAATGTGTCCAAGATTTAGAGGTCATATAATGGTGATGTTTGGTAGTTAATCCAGCTGAGAATCTTAGCTTTCTTCTCCCACTGTCTTTGTTCCAAGTCAAAACAAACAAAACCAACAAAAGAAGTCCTCTTGAAATTCAACTAGTTGCTTTGAAATTCCCCAAGATTACCCCAAGTCTCCCAACTACTCTGTTAGTAGTTAGCTTTCCATTGTTGCAGTAGATCTAGATAGGTCAGGCATGTGCATGTCTAACAAGCTTTGCAGGTGCTGCTGACAGACCATAGACCACACTTGGGAAACTGTTTCGTTAAACAATTGAGCTCCAACAAAACTGTTCAGCTTTAGTAGGGTGAGTCAGGATGCTCAGGACTCTGTTCCTTTAGCCTTTTCCAGGGTCATGGAAGTGGTGGTATATTTTTTTGCTCCCTGTCCTCTTAGATAACGTCTCTTTGTTTTCTGTGGATTCTGCCTCCCTTGCTCCAAGCTGACAGCAGCTGACCTACTTGAAGCCAAGGCTTACCTGAAGCATCCTTGGCAGGGTCAGGCCAGGCCAGGAGGCTAAGTGATGAGGAGGAAGAGCAAGAACAGGGCTGGAAGCTGTCTTCTCCTTTCTCCCTTCTTCCTCCCACATTCCAGCTAACCCTTCTTTCAGCAGTGTACCTTCTGCTGGGTCTTGTTGACTGAGGAATGGAATTTGAAGTGGCTGGGTGTGTGGTATGAAAGTTCTTCAACTATCCTTGCTGGTAAGATCCAAGAGCCTCAGAGTAGGAAACTAAATGCTCTTTAGGATGTTTTCTACTTTCCCATATTAGATTTCATGTGACAACCACTAGTCTGGCAGGTGTAGTGATGTTGGGTGACACGTCTGGGTTTGTTGGGCCACTGTTGCTCTGTGCTGTTCAGGAGGCTTCATTGGGTTCAACCTTTTTGTATTCATGGAGTGACCTACTGGGAGAAGCTGTGACAGGAGGAAAATGGCCTAGCTTGGGGAAATCTTTGTTTAGGATTCATCTTTGTGAGAATACAAAGCAGAATGATTAAGATCAAGGACTCTGGAGCACTTGGTCTGGGTTCAGATCCACCTCCACCATTTAATGCCCGTGTGCTTGTGGGAGCAGGAAAGCAAATTCTTATCTATTTTGCATGAGAATTTGATCTTCACTTAGTTTTGTGTTCTGTTCTTCTGGGAACCTGATAGAGGGAGTATGTCAAATACATTTAGTTAACATTGCTTATGATAAAAATGACCTTTTGTGATAAAAATGGACAGGGTGACCTAGTTATATCTGGTCAGAGGCCATTCCTTGTACTTTCCTAAGTACAGTGACTCTTTTCATTGGTCTGCTCCTGAGGGAACTTGCAAACTATGCATATGTAATCTTTACAAACAATAGTGGCTCTTTGTGAGGTATTAAACAAGGGTGGTTGCTGTACCCACCTTTTCTTGCACATTAGCCAAAATCTTAGGTGCCAAAGAGAATAGCTTCTATGGCCCAAGACTCTGTGGGTTGGTTCCTCTGCATAGGAACTCCTGAGGCTGCCCTGTCCCCAAACTATGTTTCCTGCCCACTTCCATATGAATCAAATGTCGTGTGTGTCCATGGTAGTCTTGTGAGCCTAGATGTTTTGTTAAAGCTAAAAAGACCCCTGCTGAGTAGTATGGAGTGACTGGGTCTTTTTTTTTAACTGTGCATTTCTCTCATCTATGGAGTGGAGATGCTAATACTATCTACCTTCTAGGGTAGTTATAAAAGTTTTAGGGTGCTTAGAGCAATGTCTAGTACATAAGTATGTGCTGTTGCCATCATCATCATCATCATCAAGATCTTCTAAGGATACAGATTCTTACAGTATGTTCTAGGTACTACATTTATTTGTTGAATGAGTTAAGTAGGTTACTAACTATATGCTCCTTATGGTGTCTTCTAGCTATACCTAGTAGATCTTGTGTGGCACTGAATCAGAAAAGAAATTGGAGAAGTGGAGAAAGAGGAGAGGAATGTCCAGCAGAGGGAGTGGTGTCAGGGGCCCAAAGGTCTGGACCAGGGTAGAGAGGGGGAAAGCGTCATTGGGAGGAGGGGGAGGGTATCCATTGCTCCTACTGATCCCACAGGTCTGGTCAAAGCTTAAGATAAGAATGTAGATAATTTTTACCTTGGAGTAATACTGTACAAAGCCTGTGATTCTAGGGTAGGTTAAAGGGATCAGAGGACAATGATGGGTGGCTAAGAAAAGGTTACAATGGTTACTTTTGGTTGTTTTGAGGTATATCTTGGAGAAAAACTGTAGAGTAGCTTCATACCTCCCTGAATTTTTCTCTTGGAGGACATCGCTCAGAGTGGCAGTAGGGATGAGGATTTCTGACCTTCCTCACCACTGCGTGGAGGAGCAAGAGAAGTTAGCAGTGGCCCCAGGAGAAGGCTGAGCCTAATGTGTTTATCCCTTCTTCCTTCAGGCCTGAATGCTGGTGCTTTTTATGCCTTGTCCACTCTGCTGAATCGCATGGTGATCTGGCACTACCCGGTAAGGGAGTCCCCCAAACATGTCGGGTCTGGAGATAACAGGATTTTTAAGTCTGTCTCTGTAGAGGCTGGGTCAGTGGTTCACTCTTGGGTCTCTCCAATTTTAGACAGCCAGGTATGGTTGTTCAGTTATGGGATTTGGAGGGAGATGGTCATGGGCCTCAACTCCAGTTTTACTGGTACTAAACTGTGTGATGCTGTGACTGTGTGATAAGCTAGTTAGCAATTCTGAGCTTTCTCTTTTCTACAAAAGAAATATTACTTGTTTTATTTTATTTATTTATTTATTTGTTTGTTTGTTTGTTTGGTACTATTGGGGGGTTTAGCCCAGGGCAGGACCTCACACATACCAAGTAAATGCAAGTAATACCACAGAGCTGTATCCTCAGCCCCCTTTTTTACATTTTATTTTTAAGACAGGGTCTTACTAAGTTGTGTAGGCTGCCTCTGGCCTTGAACTTGTGATCCATCCTCCTTCCTCAGCCTTCTGAGTCACTGGGATTACAGGTTTGTGCCATAGTGACTGGCTGTTTTTGTTGTTATTTTGAGATAAGATATTGTTACATAACCCAAGTTGGTCTCAAATTCATGATCCTTCTGCCTTACCCTACCAAGTGCTGGGATTATAGGCATGTATCATCATGCCTGGCATAATTACTTCTTATAAGATTATATTTTAGGATTAGAGAGTAAATAATATTGTGTATGTGTTAGTGCTTTTCTGCTATTCATAGGGTTTTCAATGGCTGATTGTTTTTTGGGAGTGAGTTGCCAGGTTCTTCTCCCAAGCCTACAATACCCAGGCAGTCTCCCATCCAGGCCTGACCCTGTTTAGCTTCCGAGATCTGATGGGATCAGACACCACAGTGGTGTGGATTTAATTTTGAACTCTTAGTTGTTCATCTGAAAGCATTTTAATGAATGTTTCCAGAACCAAAATCAGTGAGGCTGGATGTTGGGAAAGTGACATTGAATTTCTTGCAATCAGGAACACCAAGGTCCAACCCTCTTTTGCAAAGCCTAGGCTCTCATACTTGCCAAGGTGGAAGGCCATTGTGGCTAAGTATTCCAGTTTTGGAGTCTGATAGATCCAAGTTGTATTATTTAGCTATCGTTGCAGTAGCAAAAAAACCAACCCAAAGAAACTTATGTAGGAAAAGGTTTATTAAAAGCTCGCAGTTAGAGGATCAATCCATAATGGTGGCAGGACAGGCACAGTGACAGTGGAGGCAGGGCCTGTGGTGGATGACCTCATAGTATTGTAGGGCAGGTGGCAAAACCTCCAAAGTCCCACCCTGAGTGATTCACTTCCAAAAAGCTAGATTCTGCCTCCCAAAGTTTCCATAACTCCACAAACAGTGCCACCAGCTGGGGACCAAATGTTAAAGCACATAACATTTGGGGGGACATTTTATATTCAAACCATGACACTGTTCACATCCTAGTTAGTATTTAACATATTCCTTGTTGGCAGGTTAATCTCACTGTGCCTGAGTTTCATAATCATAAAATGGGGACAGACTGACTCCTAACTTTGTGGGGGGAATTATGAGAATTAAATGAGATAATGAAGTAAGATCTCAGGTACAATGCCTGTTTCATAGTAAGTGTTCAAAAATATGTCACTATTATCTTCCCATTCCTTTTTGTACTGATAGCTAAAAACATCCAAGAATGAAATATGTGTACTCCAACTGATTTCTCCATCTATGAAGTGGAAATGATGATACATAAGATAGGACAGTTGCTATAAGGATTAAAGTTTTTAAAATTTTGCCCCAAAGTGGTTCTAAGTGTAGATCTTGGTTCATCATGTCATCCTAGCATCCAGTACCCTGAACACACAACCAGGGATATATTGTTGGGAAGGGCAACTGTTGTAGTATTTTCTCCCAGGTCTTACAGGCCATCTTGTCCTGATACTTTCTAAATATTAGCTATAATGGAGCACTGCTGGATGATCTTTGGGGTTTCTCCAGGGGGAAGAAGTGAATGCTGGAAGAATCGGCCTGACCATCGTCATTGCAGGAATGGTTGGGGCTATGATCTCAGGCATCTGGCTGGATAAGACTAAAACCTATAAGTAAGTGACTCTTCCTCTTGGACTGAGACTGGGGATTCATTTTCTGCAATAACAAATTCATTAGCAGCGAAGCTCAGAAGCTTTGGGTGTGGCAACCTGATGTCTGAGTGGTCAGGCAGGTAGTTCAAGTTTATCATTTCTTTTTTCCGGTACTAGGGGTTGAACCCAGGGCCTCGTGCTTGCATGCTATGCAAGTGCTGGACCACTGAGGTGCACCCCCAGCCCTTTTTTTTTTTCTTTACTTTTTGAGACAGGGTCTCACTAAGTTACGCAGACTTCCTCTGGTCTTGAACTTGTGATTCTCCTGGCTCCACCTCCCAAAGTTTACCATTTCTGAGCCTCAGTTTCCTCATTTACAAAGCGAGGAAAACTCCCACCCCCATCAATGGGGGTCTTAGGAAGATTAGAGATAGTGGACATGAAAGATAGCACAGTCTTCTTCTACATCTCTATCTGTGAAGTGGCCTTGTGGAAGGGCAGAGAGGGGAGAGATGAAAATGAATGTGAAAAAAAAAAATCTCAGCAGTTGGAAAGTTTATGGACACCTCAAAGAGTAGAGATGAGTTGATGATTTCACTGCCCTGTTCCCATGGCTCCTCGTGGATCCCATGGGGTTAACTAAGGTGCCTTAATGTGCCCAGTTTGCAGTGTGTATTATTTTGAAGTCATTTATATGTTGTTGGTAAATGCCATGATATGCTTTGGATCTGGATGCCCAGAGGGGTTCTAAAGAGTTCAGAGCTGTCTTAAAAAGTTTAAGTGTCTGCTAGGCTAATCCTAGCACAGATACAGAGTCCTGGACCCACTCTGTGGATGCCAACCCAGTAGGGGAATTCAAATTTGTAAAAAGCAAGCTGGGTGCCTCATTTCAGTAGCCAGCCTTGGATAAAATGTACCGGGGAACAGACAGATAGCTGGAGAACAGACACATAGTTGTCTAGCACCCACCCTGCCCTCCCTACCCTGTGGTGGTGGGGGATTAAACCCAGGCAGGATCTTATGCATTGTAGGCAAGTGCTGTACCACTGACCTACACCCCCAGGCCTCTGCTTCCCTTCTTGTCTCTTTCCTGTGTTCCCCATGCATTGAGTGCCCAATTAACACTGGCTCGTGGGGCAGCTGCTAGGATTATCCTGCACTGGGGCAGGGCAGCATTCCGGGCTATTTTGCTAAGGGCTCCAAAGTTCCCAGTGTCTGAAGGTGACAGACAGTGGCAGCCCTGTTTTCTGCCACACAAATTGGCTTCTGTGAGGCTCTAGTCAGACTAGATCTCACTCTGGCTGCCCTAGTCAAAGGCCAGTTGAGGCCACTCCTAGGAAAGTGGCTGCCTGGCTTACCATGATGAGGAGCCTGGCTCGGTTTAATTACTCTCAGTGGAGCTTGGCTGCCATCTCGTCTCCACCGTCTGTTAGTTGCTTGTTTCGGCCAGATTCAGGAGCAGTGAAGATGGACCACTCTGTAGACCAACAGACAGTAGTGTCCCTTCTTCCAGGGCTTGTGCTGTAGCAGAAGGGAGGGGTTGGAATGTTGGCTGGGCTGGAATGTGGGCAGCCGGATGATTGAGATGAATTAGAAAATATAATGAAAGGCCTGGGTCGGACACTTCCTCAGTCTTCTTTAGAAGCTGGACATTGACAGTTCCTAGTGTCACTTGATGTCCAAATCTAGTGGTCAGCACAAGAATTTCACCTCCCTGCTCCGCACCCAGGTAGAGAAAGGCCAGCTCTCAGGGGCCTGAGCATACCTGTGACCCATACTGTCACTCAGGTGTCAGTTCTCCTCTCCCCATAGCTCCCAGATTTGTCCATTTTTGTTTGGAGGCTGAAAATTGGGTGGTGAGGTCCATTTATCTCAGGCTGGGACTAGAAATAGTTTTTTTAAACTGGTCAGTGGTTTAAGATGAAGCTGTGCTTAAACAAATACAGTAATAAAAATAAAAAAGTTCAGTATCTGGTGAGCTTGGGCGATCACTGAGAAAGACAAGCCCATGAAATTGCTTTCTGCAGGGTAGTGGAAATTGAGGAAGGGGAGCAGGGTGAAGGGAGAGGGCTCCTCACCATCAGCAGCTGCTTTGAAGAAACATGTAGGAACAGCACTCATTGGAGGCTCTTGCCCTGACCTCTTCCAAAAATGCAACTGCAGAGTAGATTGTCATTCCTGTGTGTACAAGGAAAAAGCACTGAGGTTTTGCTTGCGGCTCTGGGTGCAAATCACCACCCTGCATTTACTCAAACAGTGAGTAAATACCAGTGACTTTGGGCAGACTGGCCTCAGTTTCCTCATTGGTAAAACTAGAGATAGTCCACATTTCTTGCAGGGTTTTTGTAAGGGTTGAGTTGAAATGGTAAATGCAGATAAAGTGTTTAACAGAATTTGATATCCAATAAATGTAGGTATTAGTTTGATAAACTGTAGTGTGCCCACTGGTGCCCTGCTGTATTTTTAATTTTAGGGGAGATGTGTGAAGGCTTTAAGCTGCCACCATCTAAGTCCTGATGCTCATGGCAGGAAGGCAGAAGGATGTGCAGAGCCTGTGCCACACAGGAAGTGGTACAGGCAGCAGACTGACGATTAGCTGCACAAGTCAGGGCCACAGCTGACCTGGGACAGGACATAGGGAGAGAAGTATGTTGAGGGCACAGAAGGAATAAGCCTGCCAGGACTTACTGATGGTACATCTTGGGGGAACCACAAAGGGAAAGGTGGCAGAGAGTGGGTGGGTATTTCTCACTTTGACCTTGGAGTCAAGCACTTAGTTTAGTGTAGGGAGTGTTCTCTCTCAGTTCCACTGTCTCAGAACAGAGTAGTTGAGATTCAGTAGGAAGTGCGGGGCTGTGAAAATGACAACAGGGAGAACTTACCAACTTTAGAGAGCATCTGAAAGCCAGATCACTGCCCAGCATCGCCATAGGGGTGTAGGGGACAGCTAAGAAGCAGAATCAGATGGCTTTTAGAGTAGTTCTGAACATCACTGCCACCTGACCATCGTTGATGATTCTCCTGGGTTTTTAAAAATTTATTTGTTTACCTTTTTCTGGTGAGAAATAGGGGAAGAAAAGAGCTGTGTGCCCTTCTTACCTTTGGGTAGGACTTGACAGACCTAGGGGCACCTTGTATAGACGGTTCTATAGAAGAGAGCATGAGTGTAGCAGGAAGGCTTCACACTTGCCTAGTCTTACCCTTTGTAACACCAATCATGATGTAAATGAATGATTTTTTGTTGCAAGTAAATTTGTTGTAAACAAGTAATTATTGGTTCATTGTTCATCACCCTCATGGAGAGATAGTTCTACGAAAGCGGGTGTCCTAGCACATCAGAGTGCTTGACATATAGCATATGCCCAATAGGAAATTGTGGAATGAATAACTTAAAGATTGATTCTGTGAAAGTCAGAATTACATGACTCAAATTCTTTACCTCTACTTGTAGGGAGACAACTTTGGTGGTGTACATCATGACTCTGGTGGGCATGGTGGTATACACATGCACCTTGAACCTGGGACACCTTTGGGTAGTGTTCATCACTGCTGGCTCAATGGGGTAAGTTTCACTGCTGACCTGCTTAATTAGCAAACACCATCCCGTAGCTCCTAGGGCTGCCAGTATCCTATGCAATGTAGACCTGTATTGCTGCCTTTTCAGTGGGCTCAGGAGCTGTGGAAAGGGGACCCCAAGCACTTTGGTAATCCTTGCAAAATGTCAGGCAGCCTATTGGGATGGAGCCAAGCATGGAATATGCTCTACAAGACCTCTGGGATGCTAGGAAAATTTTAGCATCTATTTTAGTTTTGCTTGGGACAAGATTAGGTCACAGAAAGTATGCAGGGCTTGGAATCATAAGGTCTGGGTTCAGGCCTTAGTTCTGCTGTTAGACCACAAGCATGCCACTTAACTTCTGTGAACTTCACTCTCCTTGTCTGTAAATGAAGATAGGTGTGATCTGCCTTGTGGAGTTGTTGAAAGGATTGAGAGAGATCATGGATATGAAGACAATAAAAGTGTGGTGCAGATGTAAGGAATTAGAATTGGAATATTTTAGGCTGTTTGTACAAAAAAATTATGAAACTACACCCCTTTCACAGGAGCCTTTGCTAAGTTCCACCTCCCAGTTATTTTTCTTTGGGCAATATGAGCATGTGTGTGAGCATGAATGTGAGCATGTATGAGAGACACCTCTGGCACTCAGTTCTTCTGAGGTGGCTATTCTCTCAGAGGAGAAAAGGAGGACTCTGGGCTCCTCCTTCCAGGTTGCAGAGAGCCTTGGAAATGTTGCTCAATATACAGGGACTTCCCACTTCCAAACCAGGACCTGTAGACCAGGACACACTCAGTCTCAGTGGAAAGTGAAACATACCAGCCATCCTTGCTCCTTCTGTAAGTGCTGAGCCTGTCATTGATGGCCAGAAGCAGAAGCAGCAGGAGACCCAAGAGGCCCATGGAGCACAGGGCCCACTGGTCTACGGGGATCTCCCTTCCCTTGGTATGGCCATCTAGGGTATGGCCAGCTTGTTCAAGGGCCTGACATGTCTTGATGGGAAGAGAAAAACAGGGAGGGGGTCTCTAAGGGAAGAAGTGTGCTCTCATCCTTGTTCAGGAAGTTCTCCATCACGTTGTTCTCTGATCTGGATTTCAGGTTCTTCATGACTGGCTATCTGCCCCTGGGGTTTGAGTTTGCTGTGGAGCTCACCTACCCAGAATCCGAGGGCATGTCATCTGGCCTCCTCAATGTGTCTGCACAGGTAGAGCTCCTGTTTTCTCTTTGCTTGCCTGGCTAAACTTGCATTGCAGTATAGCTGCTCAATTGTCCCTATGGGCTGGTTGGCTGGGCCCTTATTTCCAATCTTCCTTATGCTTTTCCAGGTATTTGGGATCATCTTCACCATCTCTCAGGGCCAGATTATTGACAACTATGGAACTATGCCTGGGAACATCTTCCTGTGTGTGTTCCTCACCCTTGGAGCAGCCCTTACTGGTGAGGCTCAGGCTACCCACTGATTAGGCTGTTGGCAATTTGGAACCCAGTATCTTGCCTGAGTATGCAGATGGGGAGAGGACAGTTGGGAGGGCTTGTTAGGAAATTTATTTGGGAGGCAGTAATTTGTTTTTGTGCGATGAGCATGGCTTTAGAGTCAGAAGACCCATATTTGAATCTAAGGTTCACATGACTATTGAATTTGGGCATGTGGACCAACCTCAGGGGGCCTCAGTGTCATAATTTGTAAAATAAGGATTGCTGGTAATGATTAGTTCAATGTGTATAAAGTCGCCAGCAAATATAAGTGACCCTTAAGTGAAGGCCAATGTCATTGGCTTCTGCCTCACAGGGATAGAAGTGATCCCTGGATTTTATCAAGTGGGTGATGGTACCAATTCCCTTGAATATCCAAAATAGGTTTGATATACCTGTGACCCTTAGGAAAATGAGGATTTCCTCTCTTGGATGAACTTGACCATTGGATCTGCTTGATGACTCTGTCCTTGTAACTCTTCCTTTTCAATCTCAGCTTTCATTAGGGCAGACCTACGGAGGCAGAAGGCAAACAAAGAAGCTCCTGAGACTGTGAGTATGTGGGAGTTTGGTGAGGACAAGATCTGGGTCCTGAGCTTGTGATGAGGATGTGGTGACATAGGTGGCACTGAGGAGAGCTCCCAGAGGGAGCAGTGGTGGCTGTAAGACCAGCTCACCTCTTCTAAGCATGGCATCCAAAAGGGTTCCTCAATGAGTGTGCTGGCATTACTTTTCTACTACTGTTTCTTGGGCTGTTGTACTTCCTGCCTTCCTCCTGCTTCCCCTACTGTGGTCCTCAAAACATATCACTGCTGTCACAATCTGCTGAGCAGCATCCCTCCTTTGAGGCATTAAGGGTTTTTTTTTTTTTTTGAATAGTTGTTATAAATAATATGGTAACTACTATGTTGGAGGGCTGGGATTTAGCTCAGTTGGTAGAGCGCTGCTCTGCAGTCTCTGAGGTCCCGGGTTTGATTCCCAGCACTGCAAAAATGGGAGAAGGACGTGGCAACTCACTCCCAAGGCAATCTTGAAACAATCTGTCATTGAAAACCCTATGAGGGTCTCTATGAGTCAGACATGACTCTATGGCAACTAACAACAACAACAATATGTTGGAAGCTGAATCTTTGTGTATGTTCTTAAGTATACAGTATTTTCTAGACAAATAGATCAGTTAGTGGTCATGCATGTTTTATGATTTTATGTGCTGGTAACTGTTCTCTAGAAAGGTGCCATTAATTCTGCCAATATATATTGCTACAGTGATGTAGAAGAGTGCCAACACTGAGCACTTGTCATTTGGAAAGTCGTGGCCAATTTTCTAAGGTAAAAACAGTTTTCTGCTAGAGAAGCTTTTAGCATTTAAGAATATGTGTTGGCAGATAGATGAGAATCTTTAGTTCTTTACTATTTGTCTTCTGATTCTATATTTAGAGTTGGAAGTCAGCAGCAGGTAGCAAGGGGAGGAGCCTAGAATAGGATATTCACTGTGAGACAGGGAGGCCTTAAAACAAGAATAATGTTCTCTACACCTGTGGGAGGACCAAAGGCCACTGTGGACATAGCTTTCACCTGTGCTGTGTATAAGCAGAAAGTGATTTGGTACATTTTAGCCATTAAATATATAATAAGTTTAGGAAAGAGTGTCTAGCAGAAAAGGATAGTTTTCAATTTGGAAGGTGATGTATTGTGTCAAGTGACATGAGATTTTGCTGTGTTTACTTTATAATCTGTGTTTACAATGGAAGATATAGGCAAATAAGAAGAAAACATAATTTTCCTCTTATCTGACCTCCCTGAGATATCCTAATGGCTTTTTGGTCCATTTTCCAGTGTGATCTGTGGGCATGCATATATATGCCTTTTTCTACTCTGTGTTTGTTTCAGATGGCTTGACAAATTTTCCACAGAATTACACTCTCCACAACCTCATGTGTATATCTCCATCTTGTTTACTATTTTGGTTGTTCTAATATTTCACTATTCATGCAGCCAGATCCTTGTGCACATGGTCCAGGTTTGTCAGTCAAGGTTGGAACTGGTGGCTTAGTCTCCTTGAGTTTTGGATATTGGAAATAGTACTAAGTACAAATAATAGCTTTCAATTCTGGTGATGGTGCTCAACCTTCATGTATCCCTGATAATCTGCTATGTATTTCTGGAATTCACTGGCATTTGTAGCTACTTGGTATTAAGGGGAGGCCAGAGTCATGCTGGGACTGACACCAGTAAGACAGCTACGCTGTCAAGGAACATTCCTCCTTTGGGGCCCTACACCCCATGCTTGTCAGGGTAACTCAGAGATCTGTAGATGATACATTGTCAGAGCCAGGTGAAGACAGAGCATGTAGCCAATCTGGCCAGATCTGCTCTTTCTATGCATTAGTGAGATACATGTTGTTGTTGTTGTTGTTGTTGTTAGGTGCCGTCGAGTCGGTATCCGACTCATAGCGACCCTACATACAACAGGGGAAACACTATTGTTAGTGCTTCTCTGCTGTTCATAGGGTTTTCAATGGCAGATTGATTTTTGGGAGGGGGTTGCCAGGTCCTTCTCCCAAGCCTACAGTATCTGGTATTCCTTGGCGGTCTCCCATCCAAGTACTAACCAGGCCTGACCCTGCTTAGCTTCCGAGATCTGACGGGATCTGATGCCACAGGGCTACCGCTGCAGGCAGTGAGATACATAGTTCAGATAAAAAGAGATAGAACTTCTGGGGCAAGGGTAATGACTGACCTTGACTATGAATATCTTCTTAGCTTGGGCTTCCATTTTTCTTCCAGCAACTACACAGTAGCTGTGCTTCAGTCTCTACAACCTGTTTCTTATTGATTTTAAAGTGATGGCTTTGGAGAAGGCAGACATACATGCATGTGTGCATACTACATGTATGTCAGAGGGGAGAGAGATGGCCTAAGTCAGATGTTAGTTGCCTGAGTGAAGGCTTCTTGTGGCTGAGGCTGCCCTGGTGCCAAAAGGTTAGCAAGTTTGAGAATGGGAAGGTCGGATTTCTTCAGCTGTTGCCCTTGCAATGGACTGGCCCAGAGGCGCTCCTGCGGAAGAATGCACCATTTGTCCAGCTGGCACTAGCCTCTAGCTTGGCCCTGCACAAGCTGCTCTGGACCTTGAGTGATGAGGGCTGTGCAGTATAGTCTGTGCCCAAGGCCTTCCTGCTAATTAGAAGACTCCTTGGAGTAACAGGCAAAGCATTTCTTAAAACAGCAGCCATGTGCCCAAGTTGGGAGGATGTGCCAAGGACGCCAAGGAGAATTTTCATGCCATATTTAATTCCAAATTCCGTAAGTGTGGCCTGGAAGATGATTCTTGTAAATGAATTCTGTGCCATCCCTCACTGAGAAAGCCAAGGCCAAATTGCCTTATAGTATCTTTTCTTCTATGCCTGAATCGCCATTGAGTTTATATATGCAGGTGTGTATAGTACCTTAAAAAATTTCTCTGTGGCATCCATTTCATGGATATAATAATACTTCTCATTTTGGGGGCTGTCTATGAACTAGGGTAATTGGAAATTCTGATGCAGCCACAGATGTGGCTCCTTGGACAGTTAGTTAATGGTGCACGGATATGAATTTTTGGCTGTCAGAACAGGGAGGGAAGGGACAGTGCACTGTCTGGGGCAGGATGGCTTTTGGTGGCCCTGGCATCACAGGAAGCTGGTCTTTTTCCCTTTGATGAGTGGTGATGGTGGTGGCTATTGTGATTGGGGAGCCCACAGACAGGGGCTGGTTGCTTCTTGTTCTTGGTTTTCGTGTGGGGAGACTTAGTGGCCTCTGGCTTTTGTATTCCCGCTGATTAAAATAATGGACAAGAAGTTGCTCCTGCCAGGGCAGAGTCCTGTGCCTTTGACCCACAGGGCTGCCTGCTTGCTTTGCCTTGTAGAAAGTCCAAGAGGAGGAGCAGAGCCACACCAGCAAGGCGCCCACTGTTGTACTGGAGGATCATCTCTGAGAGAGAGGTGGCGGAGACTCAGAGAACACGAAGAGCACCCCATCTCTTTATTCCACTCAGCTCTCACTGCTAGCAAAGACTTTCGCTCGAGAAGCTTTTGGAGGGAAGGGGCTGGAATATTTGTGGCTTACATGGTGGTGCCTGTACCTCCTGGAACCCACTTAAGAGTTTGGATGGCTTAGTTGGGGAAAATCACAACTTTCACCAAACATAGATTGGATTTCCATCCCCTTCCCCAGCTAGGTCATGGGTGCTGATGTTGGGACAGGCTGGTGGAGGGTATTGGAGGGGATCCTAGCTTGGTCCCTTGCCTTCCTTTATCCCCTCCATCTCTCATGGAGAAAGCTTGCAAAATTATCACAAGAAGAAAGCTATTCAGGATATTAATGTTTTTCTAGTCTTCTAAGACCCTCCTATGAAGCCCAGCTCCTCCTATGAAGCTCTTACTAAGGAAGGGCAAGTTCCTCTGTCCGAGGGTCATTTCTGGGTCATCAGATGGACTTCTCAAGTCCTACCGAGAGGAGGTACCGTGTGAGCAACCTCCATCTGTACAGCTGCACCAGGGCAACTTCATTGGGACTCTTGGCCTTAGTTCTCCTGGCCCAATGTTGGGATCTGTCTCCAGACCCTCTTTCCTAAGAACTGATCAGATCAAACATCAATAAACTTGTGAAAAACTTTACTGTGGTCCTGAAGGAGAAACTGATTTGGGAGGGCTCTCTATTTAGGTGCAGTAGTGCTCAGGGCTACTTTCTGAGTGTGTTAGTCAAGGTCCCTACCTGGGGACTCTGGTAGCATGAACTGGGATGGGAAGGTGTTTTCCTACAAAAGAAATCCTTGCCTAGGGACTTTGTGCTCCAGGTCACTCAGTTTGCCTTTATCTGGATGCTGCATTGGGAAATCCCATGTCAGCCTCAGTGCTTGTTTTATCTTGAGGGGAAGTCATAGCCAGTGGACTCTGACCTTTGCTGAAAACTAATCTCACTCTCCACTCTCACAAATCCAAGGCTGCTTCTGAGAGATGAGAGGAAAGGGGTGGAAGGGAAGGTGTCTCTTGAAACAGGCATTGTAAGTATGCTTAAACATATCCCAGTTCTGGTGGGGATGGCATTTGCATACCCAACTCTTTTCTCCACCCTCTGCTAGCAATAACCTATATCAGATATTTTAAGTTTAAGGAGATTTCCTTTAAATCAATTTCAGCTGCTCTTTCCTATACAGACTGCTGTTTGGCTCTCCTTATGGACTTTGGTAATGGCTCCTAAAAATAAGAGAAATTTTGGTAATTTCTCCTTTGCCTTGAGCAGCTATGTTCATGACCACTGTGCTCTCTGCCTTTGGCCACTGCCCCAGCCTCATCATCTCAGAGTAGGCTGGGCTGGCTAAAGTACTAGGGTGCTTGGGCTACTGCCCTTGAGGAGCCTCTCTCTCTCTCTCTCTCTGTGTGTGTGTGTGTGTGTGTGTGTGTGTGTGTGTGTGTACAGGCACATGCAAGTATGCATTTAGATATGAGCAATAGATGAAAGGAATATACTGTGTATGTAATAAAAGTTGGTGCTTTTGATGGAGGAAACATTAGGGTGGGAGAAATGCCTTACTTTTTGATAGGAGGAAGGTATTTAATCTTCAACTGCTCAAAGTGTATTAACATGTTTACTGAATCCATTGCTTTATTTTTAAAAACATAATTTGTATTTTCTATTTGTAGTATCAGATGTTTTAAGGCAATAAAAGATTCTCAAAGTGGTCTGCCTGGTCATTTGGTGGGGCAGCGGTGGCTTCTGGCAGTCCCCATGAGGTTATCACCATTCCTGAGGACTGAGGTGGGGGGAAAGCTGGGGGAGGGTGGCTTGAAGCTAGTGGAGCAGCAACTGTTACCTCCATAGGAACATCTGTGTCCTCTGATAATATGGGTGTTACCATCTTCACAGGGTTTTTAAAGACAAGACTGTAAAGGTTCCTGTTCACTACATGAGAGACTGCAACTAAGTGGCCAACCTGCACCCCTCTTTCCTTGCTATGTACACACTGCAATGTGACCCTCAATGAGATAGTCTACTGTTGTCTGTGGCTCAGCCTCACAGGGAAGCTGCAGTGTTTGTTCTGCAGTCACCCCAGGCCCGCACCAGCTTGCTCTGGCCAGAGTCCACAGCTCAGCCCCAGCACTTGCAGTCCTTCCTGCCATTCCTCCCTCTCCAGCTATGTTCGTTCACCTAATGTCTACCCTGTGGCTATGCCACTGCTGTCAGCTTGTTGCACTTTTCTTCCTGGGAGAGATGTACTGTGCCTTGGTATTCTGGTACCACATTTATTGACAATTCTTAGGTGGAGAGATACAATATTACAATTCTGTTTTAAGTCACCTGGAAAGGGAATGAGCCCAGGCTGTTAAATCTGATATTCATTGTTGTTGTTAGGTGCCCTCGAGTTGGTATCCGACTGATAGTGACCCTTATAGGGTTTTCAATGGCTGTTTCAGGATTGCCTTGGGAGTGGATTGCCAGGTCCTTCTCCCATTTTTGCGGTGCTGGGAATTGAACTTAGGACCTCAGAGACTGCAGCACAGCGCTCTACCAACTGAGCTAAATCCCAGCCCTCGTTGTTGTTGTTAGGTGCCATCGAGTCGGTATCCGACTCATAGTTTTAAATCTGATATTCATAGTGCCTGCTAAATACTCTACCTGAATCCTCTCTTTCAATTCTTCTGAATCTCGCCTTTACTTATATGCAATCACATTTCTATGATAGATGCTTAGAGGACCCACTTCATCTTGTACCTTCGTCCATTCCTTTCTTAGGTGGTCTCTAGGTAGACCTACGGGCTGGGATTTAGCTCAGTTGGTAGAGCGCCACTCTGCAGTCTCTGAGGTCTGGAGTTCGATTCCCAGCCCCATAAAAATGGGAGAAGGATGTGGCAACCCACTCCCAAGGCAATCCCGAAACAACCTGCCATTGAAAACCCTATGAGGGTCACTATGAGTCAGACATGACTCAACGGCACCTAACAACAACAACAACAACAACAACAGGTAGACCTACATGCAAATGTTAACTCTGTAATATCATTATTTTTCTTACTGCCTCCTTAAAATAGTTAGCGAATAAGGAAAAGATAATTCCTACCACTGACCTATTATTCTAGATGTAATGTTGTCAGGATCTGAGGCCTAGTATTGCTGCGCCCTCCTTCTGCACCATAAAGGAAGCTGACCTGACCTGAAGCAGAAGACAACACTGCTGGGCAAAGCTGAAAGAATCACAGAGAAATAGAGCTCGATTCCTGATCAAACCATTCCTGAAGTAATCCTTATTACTTTTTTGGTTACTTTTTTGGTTGTGTCAGTCATGTTATCTTTACTGTTTTAAGGTAGCAGAGAAGCACCACCAGATACAGTGTAGGGAAAATGAACCCCCAGGCTAGAAGTCATTCAAGAAACAACTTGGGAAGGGTTGCTTCCTCAAAGTAGAGTTGACCTTAATGACAGGAATGGAGTACAGCCCTTAGGACCTCCTTTTTGTTGATGTGGCACATCTCAAAATGAGAAGAAACATAGTGGCTACAACAATGGGCTCAAACATAATAAGATTGTGTGCATAGCACAGTGTTGGGTAGTGTTTCATTTTGCAGTAATTAGGGTCACTGAGTCAGATCCAACTGGATGGTACCTAGCAACAAGGTACACCTTGTTCCTTTTACCTAAAGAGCTAATGGAGACTTCCAAATGTATATAGGTAGTGGTGGAGGTAGGTGCAATTGAGTTGGGTCTAACTTATAGTGACCCTATGTACAATAGAATGAAACACTCCCTGACACTGGGCCATGCCCAGAACTATTGTCAGTGTTTCTCTACCATTCATAGGGTTTTCGATGGCTGATTGTTTTTTGAGAGTTGGCTGCCAGGGCCTTCTCCCAAGCCTACAGCACCTGGTATTCCCAGGTGGTCTCACATCTAAGTACTAACCAGACCTGACCCTGCTTAGCTCCCAAGATCTGATGAGATTGGACACCTGGGTAGTATAAGCATCAAAAATTCTTCATACTCTTACAAGCCCTATCTCCCTTTCTGATCTAGCTTTCACATCCTAACTCTTCAACATACTGTGGTTAAACTGTTCTTACTTTCCAGTTACTTCTCCCTCTGCCAGAAATACCTGCTTAACATCTGACTCCATTATAATCTTAGCTGAACTCACTTGCCTAAGGGAGACTTTTCTGATGATCTAAGTTATGCTCCAGCATCTTCCATCCTGTGCCATACCTTCTTAATTGAAACCTTTTGTTTTCTGGATATTTCTCATTGTCTAAAGTTTTTCCTTGGGCTGGCTTGTGGATCCTGTTACAACAATGTATGGCCCATAGGAGCAGGGGCATTGCTTGTGTTGTTCATTTTTCTGTCCCAAGTGTCTGGTATGGAAATGTACTCAATAAATATTTGTTGAAATAGCGAGTGGCCTTTTGAATACACATGGTATGGGAGGCCCAGCCAGAGGAAGCCATCTTGGTAGTGTTTATGGGGCAATTGTCCACTCCAGTGCATTATCACTGAGGTCCAGGTGACTCCTTTTCACTGTCATGCAGCTATATCTTTTATGCTAATTCTATTTTTCATCTCTGTGTTCTTAAGAATCTGTTTCTTCAGGAAAAAAATAAGAAAGGGTCATGACTGTTGAGTTGTGAATTTAGAATCTTGAAGATGGGGAGGAAGAGGAAGATTTGGCTTCAAGAATACAAGAGAAATGGGCGAGTGATGATAAGCTGGTGGCAGCTGGGCTCACCTGGGTCTTGAGCTGTCCTACTCACTGTGGTATCCTCGATAAGGCAGAAAGCAGTGATTCTGTGCTGGGATGCAGGAGGGCAGGGTTGCTCTTTTCTTAGGGGAGGTTAAAGTACAAGGATTGATCAGAACAGATGGTTTTTCTATTTATTATAAAATTAATTACACAAATATAGCTGACCAAAAGGTCTAAAAACAGCCAAGACTCTTCCAACCCTCATTCACCTGTAGACAAAAGAAGAACCAAAGTCCTGCTCACACAATGGGGAGCCTTTCTTGGAAGAACTGCCTTTCCCTTGGATGGTTCAGAGTCTTGGGTCCAGCAGCAGAGAGGAGCCCGATGCATATGGACATCCCCTTGAAGCAGCCCTTGGTCACAGCTGCTCTGGGTGGGCAGCGGCTTTAAGTTTCACAGTTCCCATGATCCCACCACACAAGTCAAATCAAGGAATGGAAATAAAAGGAAAAGAGCAGAATGCTGGAAAAGGAAGCCTAGAGAAGTTGCAGATGGGGGAAGGACATGGTGAGATTCTGAGGGCTTTGACTTGGATGGAGTTATAGAATATTCACTTTTAAATTACTCTTTAAATTATACATACGTGTTATATACTTTTCTTTGTGAATATTTTACAATTTAAAAAATGTTTAAAAAAAACCCTCAAGTTGATCAAAGTAGATAGAGGGGCTGAGGATGAAGTCACAAAGAGGAAATGAAAAGGCAGAGAAGATGAAGGACGAAGACAGCAAAGGTGGAAGATGAAGTCTTGGAGGTGGTGATGCTGGTCTCAATTCCTCTTCTTCTGTCTGGATACAGGTTCTGCTTCTAGGTACTGGAGCCCGACTAGCATACCCAAGATTGAGAAACCTTAAACACAAGAGAAAAGATTAGGGCGGACATAAACAGTACCTTTCTCAGGACTTCCATATGTTTGTTCTCTGCACCAGCTCTAGTGCTGGGACAGTTATGAGGAGGGTCTAGGTTTGGCCAGGTGCTTACTTGCTACCATCAGGGGTGCCAGGACACCAATTGTGGGAGCTGCAGTTCCGAATACAAACATCTCAGAGAGGAAGTGCCCCAGGGCCAGGAGGAAGGTCCAGAGGGTGATATGATAAAGTCTACAAGGGAGCAGGCAGAAATGGAAACTAAAGTTACTGCTTGTTTGGTACATAATAGCAGATAGTATTAGTTGACTGGATACACACAAGCTACGTGAGTAGGGCTAAAGAGAAAGGACACTTGTTCCTGAGATATAGGTGGCCATTCAATTGTATCAATATGTTTTTTTCTAGCGCAAAACTAAAGGTATTAGAAGCTAATCTGAAAGGAGATGGTCCAAGTAGCCAGAGTGGGCCTCCAAGTCTTAGCAAAGTAGAGAACCCAGCTACAGCAAAGCAGACTTTGGCTTATGGCAATTCTAGGCAATCCAGGCAATTTTGGACCAACCAAACTTATATACTCTACTTGTTCAAACTGGCAGACTCTATAGTCTAAGCCTATGTGGCAGGTGTTTGGCCAGTGTTTATATGATAGAAACCACAGAATGAATGTCCTGAGTGGAGAGTAAGGAGCAAGAATTCTCTGGGGCGTTTAGATGCTCTTGCAGTACACCTGGTTGTTTTGAGTTAACCTAGAAAAGTGGTCAGGTAGAGGGCAAGGTGACAACCTTGTAGGACAAGAATTTGTTCTTCAGCTTTAACTATGAGGTGGAAAAGAGAGAGGCAACTGGGTGATGACCACTTCCATTGGTGATATCCTTTTTTTTTTTTTTTTTTTTTTTAAATATTTTGAAACCAGGTTTCACTGTAGCCCAGCCTGGCCTAGAACTCACTATGTAGTCCAAGCTAGCCTCAAACTTGTGTTGATCCTCCTGCATCAGGCTCCTGAGTATCAGGATGACAGGGGTATACCACCATGCCCAGATTTACTTTTTTATTTTTAAACTATGAAATTAAAAAAGGGAAATACTTCATGTATGTAACAATTGTAGAACACTTTAATGAACCCCAATGCAATTAATACTCAACTCCATAAAATCTTAACATTTGGACATTTTTGTTTCAGATACTTTTTCTTTTTTTGTGGGGTTTGGAATCAAACCTAGGGCCTCATGTATGCTAGGCAAGCACTCTACCACTAAGGTACATCCTCAGCTGGATACCTTTTCCTAAGAGATAAAATATTACAGATAGCAGTTAAAGAATCCAGTGTTATCCCTACTTTACCCTGATCTTACTTTCCTCCTCTCTCTTTCCTATAAGTAACCAATATCTTAATGGGAGAAGGGCCTGGCAATCCACTCCCAAGGCAATCCCGAAACAGTCAGCCATTGAAAACCCTATGAGGGTCGCTATGAGTCGGATACCGACTCGACGGCACCTAACAACAACAACAACAACAACCAATATCTTAAGTTTGGTTTTTACCATTCTAGTGCATGCTGTTACCTACTTAGTAAACATTTGTGTGTGTGTGTTTCTAGTTGGGAGGGAATAAGATCAGGGTGTACATCAGAAGTCCACAGATCAAAGTTCTAGGCTAGAAAGGACGGGAAACTCCAGGTAAGCCGTCACAGCTATGCTGTATTGTGAGAGAGGAAAAGTGAATGGAGAACAGAGGTAAGGATAAGTGTGAACAGTGTTTGCTCACTCCAAAAACAGAAAACAGAAGATATAGTCCTCATATCTATTAGCAATTCTTCATCACGGTAAAGGTCTTCAAAATGATTATTTAATCCTCCCTTCTTCTCAGCCACCTTGAGAGGTAGAATAGCTATTATCATTTTATACATGATGACAACAAGGTACAGAGAAAGTAAATAATGAATTGCAGCTATACAGCTAAAAAAAACCAGAACACATTTTCTTGTTTTCATCCTTAGCTCCAGGCTGTTGCCACTGCCACTAAACCACAGTGCTTCCAAAAATGTGTGTCCAATCTAGGACATGTAAACCATAGTTTCAAGTTTAAAATTTTTAAAAATAAAGTTGGAGAGATCAAAAGGCTAATGGCCTTGCTTCAAATCCCTCTTGAGTCAGTCTTCCTCAGTTTAAATTAATTTGGTCTCTAATATTAAGATCTGCAAAATCAGGAATGAAAATCACACCTCCCAGGGCTGCTAGCAGACTTACTCAAGGTCGTATAGGTGGAAGCTCCTGGCATAATTAGAGGGGCTCAATAAATGTTATTGCCTCCTCTCTTCCCTGGATGCTGGAGAGCTTGGACAGGATAAAAATACTTCAGTGAGAAGGCTGGCCTTTTGACAGCCTCACCCAGTGAACTGAGCAATTTGTTTTCACCTAGATTATGATTATTACTGGGAAGAAAGCTTGAGTCCCCTCTAGTGGCCAAAAGTGCATATGGCATTATCTAAACAAGAGGCTAGGACTGCCTGCAATTGTTTCAGGTTTGTGTTAGGCAGCATACAGGTTCTCTTTCACTCTTACCTACTGACTCTGCATAAGCATACATCAGTTTATTCATGAGTTCATCTTTTTTCATGGATATAAACTTCTGTTTATTCCTGCTGCTTGAGGAAGAATATGAAAAAGGTATGTGTGGGTGGCTACTCTAAAAAGACCATACTGGGAATGGGGATATAGCTCAGCCATACAGTATTTGCCTACCATGCACAGGTCCTGGATCCCCAACACCACAAAATAAACAAAACAAAAACCTAAAGGTAAAAAGAGCATATCAATGGATAATGACCCTGCCAGTTTGCTAAGTCAGTTCCAAAGAACTTTCAGATTTTAAAGAAAACTTGTTAGGCCTATTATGTTTTTCAGGCCCAGAAATAACACTCCCTGTTGGCCTTTTATTACCACATTTTAGGCTAATGTAGTAAAACAACAGGTACTAAGAGCAGGCAATGGGAATGCCTAGCACCTAATTTCCAACAAAAGGACACTAAAGCTCTTCCTTCCCTTACATACGTCTTGTTGTGGATGTCAATGGCACAAAGGCAGCGAATCACTGATGAGAGCAGTGTCCAGATCCCAAAGGTCCGAGCTTGGAGGCCATTCACTGTGTAGCAAAAAAAGCAAGAGTGTTGAGAAGGGGAGGCTGAGACTCCTACATTTTTCCTGCTTCACTGGTAATTCATAGCAGGTTGCTGAGCCTGACCTCCCTGTGCCTAGAAAAAGTGGAAGCTCTGGTGCTACTCCTGGAGACAAGGAATTCCAGAATGAGAACTGCACAGATCCTTTCAAATGTCTACAGTTAGAGAGGGGTTCCAGGGTATAAAGCACATAAAGAACCCACTTAGGCAGATAACTCTTGGATGTAGTAGTTTACACTCACTACTTCTGGAAGCCCAGAATGCCTCCATCAGGACAGGTTTGAGGGAATGGCTGCAGAAATGGGTCTGTTCATACAAGATGCCTAGGTGGCCAGTAGACTTTCCAGACTGAGCCAGGAGAGATCTCAGGGACACTGGTACCACCTTAGATGACTGAAAGACAGTCTTTCAGACGTTTGAGTCCCTGGATTTCTTCCTGAATCCAGGTCTATATTACTTGAACAAAGCCCAAGCCAGGTTGTTCTCCTGTGTACACTGTAGTGGCACAAAACATTATTTCTTTGGGGTTTGGTGGTGGTGTTCGTGGTGGCTCCGTTGTGACACAGCTTAAAGGAAGATATTAAATATCTTCCTTGAAAATATGGGTCAAATTCCACAATAACAGTGGCTAATGACCCCGGGTGCTTATTAACTGAGAGTTTTAAGAAATTACCAAGGTCTAGGTGACCAGACCTTGGTTACTTTCTGGAGGTTGGCCTTGGCATGAGTATTTTCTAGAAACTCCCTTCTTGGGTGATTTAAATGTATAGTCATTGATCTAAGGCATCAAAGGATTTGGACATGCCAAAAAAGTGAAAGCACAGCTACCTCCTTTGCTGGTCTACCTTTTGCAAGAGATATTTCAAGGGATGAGACTGACAACAGAAAGGCCTATTAATGTTTACTTGGGCATTAAAAGATTCTCTCACCTTTGGAACTCCTGACAGCTCTACCAAATTCATGACACCGAAGACCTTTTAGATGGTAGTGAGAAATACTTTCACATGCCAACCAAGTATGTAGCATTAGGCCTGGAGGGCAACATTTTTTAAAAATTAATTTGATAGCTACTTGTGACTTACTCAAGTGGAGTACTTCACCAAGGCGAACCAGATTTGGATAAGGTGAAATTCTATAGGATGCTAGAGCACTGCTACGTAAATATATACCCTCCAGCAAGTCAAAGGATCTCTGGGCTTAACCTCTAAAATCCTACACATCTATGTGTGGTTCCATGACTACCTGCAGGTAGAATTTGAAGGGGGGGTAAAAACCAAAACCCAAATCCCAGAATTTGCCTGGTTACCTTTCCAGGTTCTTTACTCCTATTATATTTGAGCTTTGCTCAAAGTAAGCCTTAGCCTACCTTATTTTATACTCAGATGTTGCAGAGAAATAAGCTAGGTCAGAGGCTGAATCTAGGTTAGCTATAAATGTGACACAGAACTGTCAGCTGCTATCAAACGGTATTGCTGCTCCAAGTCCCCCCACATCTGTGTGATGAAGTGCCAGCTGCAGAATACAAACACTCAGCAGAGAGGCTTGGGGAGTAGGGAGAGCCCTGCAGTTACACTTTAGGAGACCAACTTGGAGGGATTTGGGGTATTCACTCACAGACTACATCATGGTTTGGGAAGACTTTGGATTAGTAACTGTCCACCTGTAACATGGAATATATGGAATATAAACCATGTGTGCCATAACCTGGTTTCTGAAGAGGGCTTTTGAGATACTATGAAAAGCTGCTTTTTTTTTTTTTTTTTTTTTTGTGGTACTTGGGAGTTGAACCCAGGGCCATGCACATATTTTGCAAGTTCTCTACCACTAGGCTGTACCCCTAGCCCCTTTTTTTTTTTTTTTTAAATTTTGAGACAGGAGCTCGCTAAATTGTACAGGCTGCCTCTGTTCTCAAACTTGTGATCCCCCTGCCCCTGCCTCCCAAGTCGCTGGAATTCTAGGCATGCACAACTGCACCCACCTGAACAGCTTCTTTGTGGTGTCCAACTGGGGCATCCCTGAGTTACCAAGTAACTCTTATTTTCTCATTTGCCCTTATAAGGCTTTCTGTACACTCACCTTGTCCAGAGCAGGGTAAAAATGAATGAAAATATATCTAGAGAAACTTGGAAAAGAAAGGTTAAGTGTTCTCCACCAAGTCTACTACCCAAGTGGCAACCAAAGGCTAGATTAGGCAGCATCAGTATCACTTAAAGTTTTTAGAAACTGGATTCCTTGGCCCCCTCCAAGGTTCAATAATTAGATTTGGAGAGAGGAATGAGTACTTATGTTTTGTTTATTTTTAAGTTTCTTGGGTTGTTGTGTTGTACAGCTGGGTTAAGGAACCAAGCTAGGCCACTAGTCAGCAAGGGATAATGTAAAGAAAAAGTACATAACCTAACTGTATTTTCTATAACACTTGATGACCAAAGTGGATGTGGTATGTTTGTCTTCCTCAAAAATGGGAACCCTATAACCTTCTTTGCCTGCAGCGGTAGCCCTGTGGCATCTGATCCTGTCAGATCTCGGAAGCTAAGCAGGGTCGGGCCTGGTTAGTACCTGGATGGGAGACCACCTGGGAACACCAGAAGCTGTAGGCTTGGGAGAAGGACCTGGCAACTCCCTCCCAAAAATCAATCTGCCATCGAAAACCCTATGCACAGCAGAGAAGCACTGACAATAGCGTTTCCCCTGTTGTAGTGAGGGTCACTATGAGTCAAATACCAAATCAACGGCACCTAACAACAACAACAGTAACCTTCTTTGATGTCTTTCTTTCCTTCCTCCTTCCTTTCTTTTTTCCTTTTTTCCTTTTTTTCCTTTTTCTTCTTTTTTTTTTTTTTTTTTGAGACAGGGTCTTTCTACATAACCCAGGCTGGCCTTGAACTCAAGATCTTCCTGCCTCAGTCTTCTGAGTACTGGGATCACAGGCCTGGCCAGTTCTTTGATTTCTTACCGAGGTTTGGCTTGCCAGTGTAGAGCTTTTCATAGAGAAAGGTGTGGTCTCGGAAGCTCTGGAGTGTGTTTCCCATGGCTATGATGGACACCATAACAAGCCAGCTTCGTAACACATTCAGGAAACGGCTCATGACTCCCCTCAAACCAGAGATGGTGTTCTGCCTTGGAAACAAAGGTAGAGGACATGATAGGGTCATTTACTTCAACCACAAGCTCTCTCATTTCTGTTGTTAACCTGTGTCCCACTCAGGAGAGCCTCCTAAGCTAATGTGGCTAATCACTTCATAAATTCCTCTCTAAGTTCTTTAGGCTCATCCACTCTTTATTTTCTTACCACACTGCTCTTACTTCACATGCTTCCTGTGAATATTTGCCTTAGGCCAAAGTGTGCTGACCTTTACTCAGAATGACAAAGACTAAATAATACAGTGGGTGGAAATGACAAATCTGACAGGAAAAAATGGAGAGAAGAAAAAGAACAAAAGAAAAAGAGATCTACAAACATTACTGTAAAGTAACAGAATAGATTTTTCTTTTTCTTTCTTTTTTTTTTTTTTTTTTGTATGGTACTGGGGAGTTGCACCTAGGGCCTCACACATGCTTTCTCGAAGCACTCTACATTGAGCCCTCTGCCCATTTTCTACTTTTTATTTTGAGATAGTGTCTCGCTAAGTTATCTTGGCTGACTCTGGCCTCAAACCTGCCTCAGCTTCTTGAGTCACTGGGATTATAGATGTGTACCACTGTGCCCAGCTCAGAATGAATTTTTGTGTAAAGCTTATGGAAATCCCTTGCAATACTTAGTCACCCTAATAATGGTGAATGAACAGTATACCTTGTAGTAAGTGGCATGGTACTTAACTCTAAGTAATTTCTCCCAAGTACAGTACTATCCAAAATCAGAACTGCTTTCTCTTGACTAGAATCAGTACTCCTGTGTCTTTACTTTTTCATGCCATTCCTTTGTAATGCAAGTGGCTCAAAAGTGATCCTAAATCTACTCACCAATACCTGCTTGGTTATTGCTGACAGATCTTTTCAAGCCTATAGAAGCCTGCATTATATATTTGGGTGGAAACTGGTGTGTTGGCACCATTTTTATCTCTAGGATTTTTTCTATTCTTGTTCTCAGATACACCATGCTTCATAAACTACAACAATCTAAAAGTTAAAAATAAACTGCTGCGACTTTAGAACGAGTAACAAAATTGTATTGATAAAGAAACAGCTGTGAGCCATGTGTGGTGGTGCACACCTGTAATCTCAGTGACTTGGGAGTCAGAAGTAAGAGGATGGTAGGTTCAAGGTCAGAGGCATCCTGTGTAACTTAGCAAGACCCTGTCTCAAGATAAAAAATAAGAGCCGGGCGTGGTGGTGCACACCTGTAATCCCAGCGGCTGGAGAGGCAGAGGCAGGAGGATTACAAGTTCGAGACCAGAGGCATTCTGTGTAATTTAGTGAGACCCTGTCTCAAAAAACAGTAAAAAAAAATGGGTTATGGGTGCAGCTCAGTGGTACAGCACTTGCAAAGCATGCAAGCGCAAGGCCCTGGGTTAAACCCCCAGTACCACCAAAATAAATAAATAAATTAAAAAAAGATAAAAAATAAAATGATGTTGAGGGTGAACTCAGTGGCACAGCAATTGTAAAGTATGTGCAGGCCCTGGATTCAGGCCACTTGTATTGCAAAAATTAATAATTAAAATAAAAATATAAACAAGAAAAAAACAGCTGTGACTTTAGAACTAGTAAGATAATTATATCAAGAAAAGAACAGTAATCTTGGTGTTGAGTGGCAAGAAAAATTATAATAGCTATCAATTATTGGGCACTTGCCTCATGCAATATGCCAAGCACTTAACATATATTATCTCATTTAATCCCTGTAACAAGATAGCCAGACACTATTAGTATTTCCATTTTATAGATATGGGGTAGAACAGAGAGGATGAAGGATTTGTTTGCAGTTACACAGCTTATATGTGGCAGAGTTGGACTCTATATGGCAATACTATTTCACTGAGAATATTTTTATAAGGTTCCCATTTTTGAGGAAGACAAATATACCACATCCATTTTGGTCATCAAGTGGTATAGAAAATACAATTAGGTTATACACTTTTTCTTTATATTAACCCTTGTTGACTAGTGATTGCCATCAGTTTGACTTAAATGAATCCCATATAAAGAATCTAATAGGAGAACAGCTTCTTCCCTCCTCCTCCTTTTCTATCTCCTTCTACTTCATCATCTTCATCATCATCATCATTATCATTTCAGCCTGTGGTTTCGATCTGAAGTAGTACTAAACTATCAGGCTTCCTTTGTCATTTGGCAACAAAAGTTTCAGTATGGTCCCACAGTACCCGCATGAGATGGATATTAAAGTCAGCAGCACCTCAAGACAGCATAAAGCACCAAAACTCAACCAAAAACGAGCTCTAGAAGAGGAAAGGTGAATTGATGAGCCCCTCAGGGAAACAAGGGTCACAAAGGTGGACTCTGTCCAAGTCAAGAGAGAATAGGGGTCTACTGGACATCACAGACAGCCTGGGCCAAGATTCAGCTCTCTTTATTATTCAGCTCTTTATTTTCTCGCCCCCTCACAAGAGGAGACTTAGGTCTTCTTCCGGGGTTAGAAAAGCTTCATGGACACCCCCCTCCCCATCAGAAGAATTTAGGCCTTCCTAAGTTCTTAGGCTTTATAAATCCCTGCAGGTAGCTGATGAAGACAGAACGTATTTCGTAACTGCTCTGCCAATTCCTGAACCCCATTTCCGTAGAACTTTAGGACCTTACAGAGTTTGCAACATCTATCCCCAAATTCTGCCATGGCCCAGCCTCGCATAGGTGTGGTGCTAAAACTTAGATTCAGGAAAGAGGGATTCTTATCCGGGCCCTACCATTCAGTAGCTTTGTAGGCCTGGATAAGTCATTTACACTTGGCAGCCTCGGTTTCCTCGTCTGTAAAATGGGGACACAAATATCTACCTTAAGGGATAGAGGAATTACATGAGAAAAAGTGTAGGCTCTTTGCACAGTGCTAGGCTCACAGTGACTGATCGTTTATCCACCCGTTTCTTCGTTCTCCGAATTTACCATGCCCTTTCCATCTTCCTAGCTCCTCCCATCATAGTCTCTTGAACCTCTTCCACCCAAAAGGAAGACTCCCAGACAACCCCCATTTTCCCAGTCTTTCCAGATTCTCTCAATCAGATGCCACACAGACACCTACATCCTAATTCTCCAAATTCTCCTACCTGGTGACCGGACCCACAGCACTGCAGCAGCAGCAAACAACCTACCTCAGAAAAGCTTCAGTCGCGAATCCACCTGAACCATTTGTCCCCGCCCCCGCCCTCAGCTCGGGTCTAGGATTGGGTCGTTCCCTTCAGCCCTCACTCTGATTGGCTGGGCCGGTTTTGCTCAAGCAGGCGATAGGGAGTGAACCCCTTTGCTGCCAATCAGTGATTGTCGTTGCCGAAGCCTCTCCCCTAGTACGGCGCTCACTCGGTAAACCTTCCAGTACAGCATGGCGGAAGTCTGAGTTCGGAGCCAGCCTTTTGGGGGCGGAGGAAAAAAAGAGCGGAAAAAAGAAGCCAAGAATCCCTTCTACCGAGGGCAGGACTCTGCGCCCGCGCTGCGCCGCGGTTACGACATCTCTCTGCGCCCGTAGCCTAGCGTTGTTAGCGCCAGAGTCGGGCGCCTGCGCAGTGGCTCCGAGCGGGCGGTTGCTTGTTGGTTGTTGTAGTAACGGGGGAAGCAGCCTTCGGTGGCTGTGGTGATCCTGGCTGCGGAAGGAGGAGGGAGGTAGACGCAGAGCGCGGTCCCCGCCAACCCGTTCCTAGCCATGGGAAGATGAGACAGGTAAAAGCCTGAGCTGGCTTGCTCTGCTACCCGAAGGAGGTGCGCTACCAAGGCTGGGCAGCCTCGGTCCGCTGCACTTCCCTCTCAGAGCCCGGGAGCAGGGAGCAGCTGTTGGCTTCCGGGTGCGCTAGACTGAATCGCGGCAGCTGAGTGGCCTTACCCCTGCTTCCCCCACACCCCCCCGGGGGGAGGACAGTACTTACGGACCTACTTGGGATTGGGGTGAGCTGAGGGTAGATCCCTTTAGGGCAAGGACTGTTCATCAGACGTGTGTCCCTAATCTTCTTCTGAGAGCTTGATCTCTCTCTCCAGGTAACCTAGAAAAAGTTGGAGATTTTGTTTTCCAACATTGTGGGAAAGATGGAGAAATCCCTTTGGGAAGAGAGTTATTGATGTTACATGTTGCCCATATTTCCGCAGAAGATCTGTAGGGATGTTTATCGGGGTGTTTTTTGTCTTATTTACAATCTATCTTTTCGAATATCTGAATGCATAGAAAAAATAAAGTTTGGAAAGATTATCATGAAGCGGTTGTCTCTTAGTAATGTGATTATGGTTATTTAAACATTTTCATTTTCTTTGTTTATAGTTCATCTTCCCTAAAACAACGAACATATACTTTTTTTCCCCATGAGAAAAATACTTTAAGTTCGAAATCTAGTGTTGGACATTTCCTAATTTTAATTCACAAATGAAAGTCTGTGATTTTTAGTAAGAGAGAATAATTAAGAGTGATTTTATTTCCAACTATTTATATAACTCTTGACTAGGGGGAACATATTCATTAATCTTATAGTTCGTTTGAATTGGTTTTACTAGAAATATGGTAGCATCTTTCTTGTGTGCTTGTGATAAAATATAAATAAATATTTGCAAGAGTCTTGAACCTTGAGTTGTAATTTTAATTTTTGATCTAGGTCAGATTTGCCTACCAGGGAATTTGTTTTAGGGAATCAGCTACCTACCTCAGACTGCCCTAAAAGTGAAGTGATTTTGTCCTTTTGGTACATGTTAGATTTAGCATATAAACGACAAGTGAGAAACTCAATAACAGCTCTTCAGATACAGCACAGACAGTATGTTTTAAAAAATTCTTGATTTTCATGGCATGCATGAAGTGCTGTGATTAAGGTAAGCTTCGAGAGATTGGACACTAGGAATACATTAATTTTCATTTATTTGGAAGATCATCAATAAAATCAAGAAATAGACAACTGCATTATATTTTAGATCATTTGACTTTCTTGTAGGAATCTGTGCCACCCAAATCGTCTGATCCAGTGAATCTGCAAGGAAAGGTCTCTGAGGCCCCTGTCTGCTGACTGCATGACAAACTCTAAAGGAAATGCCAGTTGTGATGGCCCGGGACCTGGAGGAAATAGCATCATCCTCAGAGGATGAGGAGGTGGTAAGCCAAGAGTAAGTAATAGCAAGCCTGCCTTTGTCCTTTGCCTTTGGGGTGGAAAATAGTTTGTTTTACTCACACACTCTTTTATATAATATCCTTCCTTTAGTATAGTCTGACTCTGGCTTTAGCTTTTATCCGTAATCTAATTCAAGATCTTATTGTTCATGTCCCTTCAGCTCTCTGAAATGAGATAGACAGGCCATCTGTTTCTGGGCTTATAAGTGAATATCAGCTCTAGATGTTGTAAAATGCAGGAAGTAGCTCTTGGTGAACTTTTTTTTTTTTTTGTGGTACTTGGGGGCTGAACTCAGGGCCTTGCAGTTGCATGCTTTGCACATGCTGTTCCACTGAGCTTCACCCCTAGCCCATTTTTTTACATTTTGAGATAGGGTCTCACTTGAGTTACACGTGCTGCCTCTGGTCTCAAACTTGTGATCTTCCTGCCTCTGCCTCCTGAGTGGTTGGGATTACAGGCATGAGCCACTACATCCAGTTCTCCTGGTGAACTTTTAATAAAAGCTTGTACTGTGAAGGAGATTTTGAAAATTTTAGATATTGATGAAAAGTAGGTTTCCAAAGTTAGTGATATTATGTCATGCTAGTTTTGTCAAAAGCATTTATAATGATAGGATGGTAGTAACATAGAGAGGTCAGATAACTTGCCATAGCAACTCTGGGTAGGATACTAGAGTTCTATAGCTTGTGCTGTGTCCTTTGAACCACAGTGGCTTTTCTGAGTTCTTTCAGGTTAAGGGTCAAGTTTCTTTTTTTCTTTTTCTTTTATTTCTTTTTTAATTTTTTAAATTTAAATTTTTTTTTGTGGTTATAGAAAGTTGAATCTAGGGCCGCGTGCATACTTTGCAAGTGCTCTACCACTGAGCTGCATCTTCATCCTCTTTTTTATTTTTATTATTTTTTATTTTGAGTTAGGGTCTCGATAAATTGTTCAAGCTTACCTCTGGCCTTGAACTTGCAGTCTTTCTGCCTCTGCCTCCCAGCTTGTTGGGATCACAGGCCTCCATTGTTATACCTGGCTAAAGGTCAAGTTTCTTGACTACTGGATTCTCATAATAAAAATGAATGATAGTGATAAGTGCAGCTACTTTAGATGATGGTAAGGGCTTTATCTCATCTCTATCTCATTTAATCTGGAGAATAAATCACTATATTTTACTTAATATGAAAATGTTCTTATTTGCATCTTATTAAGCTCAGCCTTGCAAATATCAAGAAACTTCCTTAGGGGCTGTCATAGAGAGTGATGAATTGAGATTAGACTTAGCTTTCGTGGTTTTTGAAGAACTATGCCATTTTACCTCCTTTAATATTACTTGGCACACAATATGGTGTAAAGTTAAGATTTTATTTTATTTTATTTTTTTGTGGTACTAGAGGTGTTGAACTCAAGGCACATATTTTGCAAGCATCCTACCACTGAGCCTCATCCTAACTCCTTTTTAAATTTTTTTATTTTGAGACAGTGTCCCGCTAAGTTACACAGGCTTCCTCTGCCTTCAAACTTGTAATCCTCGTGCCTCTACCCCTCTAGCCACTGAGATTACAGGGATGTGCTACTGAGGTCAGCTCAAGATATGGTTTTTAGATACTTTGTGAGTCCTTTGGGATATGTGTGTGCTATGTAACCTGAAAAATAGGGGTAATATTTCCCAGACTATTTTGTGGTTGTGAATGATGCATGTGAAATTACTTGGTAAATTATTAAGTATCATACAAATATACAGCTTAATTCTTACTGGTTTTAATATTGAATTTATGGTAGACTTTATATGGTGGAGGATAGTACTTAGTATCATTTGAAAAAAATTTCAAAGCATTAAGTTGTGAGGAAAGGCTTCCCATTATTGTTAAACCATAGAAAACGATAATGATTTGACAATATATTTGGGTCATTATCTTTCAGGATAATTAAATGGATAATTCCCTCTGGTTTCTTTGCCTTCTTATGCCATTTTGCTTTTAGTGTGGTGTCTTACACATCTCACAAGATTTTTCACTTCTCCTGCAAGCAATAGTGTTTCCATTTTTCAGAATTGTTCTTTTATTCTATTGTTACTTTTGTTTTTTTTTCCGGTATTGGGGGTTGAACCCAGGGCCTCACGCTTGCATGCTTTGCAAGTGCTGGACCACTGAGCTGCATCCCCACCCCATTTTTTCACTTTTTGAGAGAAGGTCTCGCTAAGTTACACACACTGCCTCTGGTCTCGAACTTGTGATCCTTTTGCCACCGCCTCCCAAGCCATTGGGATTACAGGCGTGCGCCACTGCACCCGGCTTTATTATTACTTCTTATTAGTGGGCTCATACATTGGGCCCAGATAATTCTAATACTACTGTGGCTTGTTGCCTGTATTCATAATTGAAAAATGCTAAATTTTTAGTAGAACGTAGTGAAAATATAGGTGTCATCTCCCCCAGCTCTCATCCAAATTTGTGGAATTTTTGCTGTTTCTTTCTAACACCTAATGTTGATTTTTAACTGTTAATATTGTTCCATCAGTTTATGTCTTGTCTATCAAGTACTTGTTTTACATACTAGGAAGCTTAAACCAGTTTTTTCACACCTAAAGCAGTGGGCTTATATTTTAAAGTTTTGGTGGTTAGAGAAGGCCTTAAGTCATCTAAAGATGTTGATTGATCCAAAGATGTATATCCATGAAGATGTTTTAAATCTGCTTAGATCTTTAGGGTTTATTAAAGTGTTAATGCCTTGCAATCCTTGATGTTAGGGTTAGAAACTATCAAAGCAGTATTTGTTTGCATGGCTTTATTTTACATAGTAAATATAAATTATCTTGTATTTTACTTGGGGAATCCGAACACAAATCTATATGTAAATGTGTACACTTTGATATAATAACTTGATGTAAAGTTTCTTTAGTCACTGAAAAAATAGTAACATTAATTTCTATTATAAGAGATGGCTTTATATCAGTTTAAAACACCACTAGCAGTTACACAGTGAGTGCTACAGGAGCTCAGAGGAGGGCATCAGCATGGGTTAGAGGAGCTGGGGAAGCTCCAAGGAGGTGGTAAGACTTGAGGTGGGTCATGGAGGGTGGGCTGACACAGGGAGAAGAGGGAAGGCAACCAGCAGGGGCAGTGGTATGAAGAAGGCACAAGAGCAGGAATAGTAAAGCTGCTTTACATCTCCATTTTTGAGTTACGGAGGCTGTCTCCTAGGACTTATATGTTCCTCATGAAATTGCTTCTTAAAAACCAGTGTTGCTGGGGGAGATCTCTCAGTGGAAGAGCACTTGCCTAGTATGCACAAGGTCCTGGGTTTGATCCTCAGAATCACCAAAAAACCAAAACCAAACCAAACCAAAACAAAACTAGGCATGTATATGAGAGAGAGAGAGAGAGAGGGAAAAAGAATACCCAAAATGTTCTTGTTGTTGTTGTTGTTACGTGCCGTCAAGTTGGTCCGACTCACAGCGACCCTCATAAGGTTTTCAATGGCTGGGATTTAGCTCAGTTGGTAGAGTGCTGCTCTTCAGTCTCTGAGGTCCCGAATTTGATTCCCAGCACTGCAAAATGGGAGAAGGACGTGGCAACCCACTCCCCAGGTAATCCCGAAACAGTGAAAACCCTATGAGGGTCGCTATGAGTCGAACTCGACTGGACAGCACACAACAACAAAATGTTCTTAGGCTTTCAATAAAGTGAATTATAAACCTGATCACTTCAGTAATCATTCAGATCCTTTGTTCATGTCTAAAAAAAGTGGATTTTCTTAATACCAGTTTCTGATGTAAATGATGATTTTAAGTCCCAATTTTCAATTTCCTAATCATTTTGAATTTTTCCCTTTAGCACCACCTGGTGGGAGCATGCTTTTAATGACAATTTAGCATCTGCCTGTAGTATTTTTTAACTTGACTCTACTCAATTAGTAATTTATCTCCTCTTTTATCTTTCCATGGTTGTAAGTGAAAAGACTTCTCTGTCAGGGATTTGGCTTCTACAGAGAGTATAGTGAGGGCCTTGGCGCTTCCCAGCAGTGTATCTGTTTTTGTGTTCCTGACTCTTGTCAGGCATTTTTAACTGTAGCAACAGCCCATTGTTTGTAAATTCTAAGGCACAGTGGTGCCAGTTTGTAGCTAGTACTAGATTGGCAAGGAACTTTGGACAGTTTCCAAAATTTCTGTTTAAGACTTTGTAGTTTAGGCCACCTATTTTTGACTGTATCTACTGATACAGAAATATAGTGGAAAAATTGGACAAGATCACAGGAATCATCTGGTCCCATGCCCATATTTTATGGGTGTTTAGATTAAAAAGCAAGCAAACTACAAAAGTTCCTTCTTGCTAAAAAAAAAATATACATATATACCCTATAAATATCATTTCTCACAAATGGGTACTATCACCTAAGTCCAAGAAGAACAATAACCATCCCCATTCCATTTCTAGAAAACAGGAAATGAGGTAGGTATTGTGTTTGCATTCTACGCTAAACAGCTGTTGGCAGTTCAAGTAAAATCCAAAGGCTGCTTAACTTCTAATATTGGTAGTCTGGTGAAGTGTAGCTCTTTTAAAGCTTGGATTGGGAGGCTATGTCTTGGCTCTGAGATTTGTGGTATACCTTTTATGAAGGAGTATGCTGATGTGAGTTTTTCAGAGGAGAGTGAATCTTTGCTAAGGAACTGATTAGTTTAAATTCACAAAGAGTTGAGTTCAAGATGTTCAATATACAGAACTTCAGTGAAATGTGATTATTTGGCAAAAGTTAAAAAGAGGACGGATAACTGGGTTCAAATACCTGTACGCTTACGTGGCTAGCTGTATGGCCCTGTGCAAGTAACGGAAGCTTGCAGAGATGCTTTTGCTTCCGCTTATAGTGTAGCAAGGATTAAGTGTGATAATGTGAAAGTTTTTTGTTTAATTACTGGCGCATAGTAGGGACTCAGTTCATTTAATTTTCTTTCCCTCTGCCTCCTTGCCCTAAGAGATTCAAGATTTCTCTTAATCTATGAGTATCTATCTAAGATTGATTAAACTGAATTTTCCTGGGATAAGGAAAGAGAATAAATCCAGGATTTCTTTTCTACCTCTTACTAGAAGAAAACACATCTTATTCCATTTACTATAGGATTTCTTCAAAATATATGTTTTTAATTGAGATAATTGTATTAATTTAGGATTCATAGCTCAAAACTTTAGAATGGGTCATCAAATTGACTTGAAAATGGACTATAGGGTGTACAAGGGGTATTAAGTTGTTGGGAATGTATCAGTTAGGACTCTTCTTGCACAGAGATTAGAATATAATTCAAATTATCTTAAATCAGAAAGGAAATTCGTTAAATCATGTTTAGGCAAAGCTTGATTTTGCAACTCGAATTTATCACCCAGGGTCTTATTTCTCTTCTTCTCTCAGTCATGCTCCTGCTGACTTCCTCCTTTACTAATAGCTCCACACTCTCTCCGCATTGTCACAGAATGACTGTTGCAGTTCCAGACTTCTCATTCTCTTCCTGTACCATCGAGAGAGGCCATTACCTGTAGTTGCTACTGAAGAGAAAGGAAGCATTCCTTTGTCAGATGGTCTCAGAATGTCTCCTTGATCTCATGAGCTCCAGCTGGTTTATTTGCTCATCCCTGAACTGATCACCATAACGGAGTGATGGAACTAATGGAGGCCCATCCTTGCAGCAGGGATGGAGCTAATCTTAATACATGGCTGAGAATAGGAGATGAATGATTTCCCACAGGATATTTGGGGTTTGTATTCCAGAAGGAAGGGAAAGTTGCTAAGCAACAAACCATAGTAATCTCTGTCTGCAGTTAATTGAGATTTTGAGCTGGAAATTAAAGAAACCTTTCGTTATGCTTGTAGGGATCATCCATGTATCATGTGGACTGGAGGCTGCAGGAGAATTCCAGTTTTGGTATTCCATGCTGAGGCTATTCTGACAAAAGACAACAATATTCGAGTAATCGGAGGTAGGTATACCCTCTCCTACTGAGGGCAGAGCTGGGCATGATCCTGACAGCTTCAGAAGAAATTAGTATGACAGATATGGCAAAGGTGTTGGCCATGAGAAAAATCTGTTGAGTTGTTATTTGAAAGATTGCTTATAATTTCTTAAATAGTTTCCTGCACATATTTTTCCTCCAAATTTTTTGAAATTATGTGCACCTGTTTTTTTTTTTTTTTTTTTAATTGTGGTCAATTACATGTAGCAAATTTTACCATTTAAACCACTTTAGAGTGTACAATTTAGTACATTCACAGTGTTGTGCAACCATCATCATTGTCTAGTTTCAGGACATTTTCACCATCCCAAAATAAATCCTATACTCATTAAGCAGTCACTCCCCATACCCCCTTACCCCCAGTCCCTAGCAACTACTAATCTATTTTCTGTCTCTATGGATTTGCCTATTCTAGATATTTCATATAAATGGAATCATACAACATGTGGCCTTTTATGTCTGGCTTTTTTCACTTACGTTTTCAAGGTCCATCAATGATGGAACATGTATCAGTCTTTCATATCCTGGCTGGATAATATGCCATTGAATGAGTATATCACATTTTGTTTATCCATTTATTAGTTGGTAGATATTTATGGTGTTTCTACCTTTGGCTGTTATAAATAGTGCTACTATGAATGTTTGTGGATAAGGTTTTGTTTGAACACCTGTTTTCAGTTCTTTGGAATGTTACCTGAGAATGGAATTGTTAAGTAAATCTGTGTTTAACTTGTTAAGGAACTGGCAAACTGTTTTCCACAGCAGCTATACCATTTTACAGTTCCACCAACAATATGTATGGATTTCAGTTTCTCTCCATCCTCACTAATACTTGTTATTCTCTGTTTTATAGATAATAGTCATCTGGCGGGAGTGAAGTAGTATCTCATTGTGGTTTCAATTTCCATTTCTCTGATGACTAAGAACATTGAACATCTTTTCATGTGCTTGTTGTCCATTTGTATATCTTCTTTGGAGAAATGTCTATTCAAAGCCTTTGCCCACTTTTAATATTCCGTTGTCTTTTTTGTTGTTCAGTTGTAACTGTTCTTTATACATTCTGGATATTAGATCTTTATCAGATGTATTTGAAAATATTTCCTATTCTCTGGATTGTTTTTCATGCTTTGCATCCTGTGGATTTTCTTTCACGAGTAAAAGTTTTAGTTTTGATGACATCTGACGTACCAATTTTTTTTTCTTTTGTTGCTTATGCTCTTGATACTTGTTATATCCAAGAAACCATTACTTAACCCAAGGTTATGATCTCTACACATTCTTATAAGAGTTTGAAAGTTTAAGGTCTTATATGTACAGCTAAATATTCTTTGATGCATTTTTTCACATGTTAGGTAAAGGTCTGCCTTCATTCTTTTGCATGTGGACATACAGTAGTCCTAGCACAATTAATTGAACAGACTGTTCTTTCCCCACTGAATGGTCTTGGCACTGTTGTTGAAAATCAATAGGTTTATGGATTTATTGCTGGACTCCTAATACCTGTACATTTATTCTTATGCTAGTACCATACTGTTTTGATTACTGTATCTTTGTATTAAGTTTGAATTAGGGAAGTGTAAATCCTCTAACATTATTCTTTTTCGAGATTATTTTAGATGCTCAGGGTTCTTTGTAATTCCATATGAATTTTAGGATCACCTTTTCCATCCGTGCAAAATTGGCTGTTGAGATGTTGATAGGGAGAGAGTATATTGAATCTGTAAATCACTAAGGAGTGCTCTGAGTTAGTTTGTAGCTATTTTCAAAGGCTATAATGGTATGCATCAGAACCATCATGTAGTATGGTAGAATGAGTCCATTCTTGGGTTCTCAGTCATTGGTTCAAATTTCATTTTTGGCATTGACTAGTGTGAATCTTGAGCAAGTCACTTAAACTTTCTTAACTGCTTTCATTATTAGTTAAGTGAGGATGCTATCTAGTAGGCATTGTGAGGATCAAATGAGATTGTTTAATGTCTGGTACATAGTAAGCACTCAGACACTTGTGCTGCATACTCTACTTGCTGAATAGAATCTGCTGTACTTTTAAATGACTTTAAGATCCGTCATCATTTTGTAATAAGCCAAAATTTCAGAGAACTGTGAACCTGCTTTTGGGATTTGAATATTCCTCCCTCCTCAAGGGTCCTTGCATTCTAATCCTCTCAGCAAGTTGCTGGATTACCACTTAAAGGGACATAATTCATTTATGTCTCTGAAGCCTAAATAACTGAAGACTCTTTGTTGGGAGGCCCCTTCTAAATATGATTGGAGCCAAAATGTCAGACGTAGGTAAAAACAGCAGACATAAATGATCCACATGAGACACTTCTTTTGGTCTGCTTGTCACATAAAATAATCTATGTATTCTATGGCAATAAACCCCTCTTTTTTAAAGAATTGTTCATGTTATTAGGTGCCGTTGAGCTGTTTTTAAAGAATAGCTACTGTTTATTGGAAAATAATATCCACCAATACCATCATCCCACTATTTCAGCAATTACTGTTTTTAGAACTCATAAGTCTTTTTTTTTTTTTTTTTATTTACACATTCCCATGGTTAAAGAAAAAGCTGTTAATCTGAGACCAGGCGTGGTGCTGCATACCTATAATCCCAGCAACTCAGGAGGCAGAGGCAGGAGAATTGCAAGTTTGAGGCCAGAGGCAGCCTATGTAACTTAGTGAAACCTTGTCTCATGATAAAAAATGAAAACAGGGCTAGAAGTATAGCTGAGTGGTAGAATACATGCAAAGTATGTGTGAGCCCCCAAGTACTGTCAAAAAAAAAGCCACCAATTTGGGCAGGGTGGCACACACCTGTCTATAATCCCAGCACTTGGGAGGCTGAGAGGCAGGAAGATTGGGAGTTTGAGGTCAATGTAGACTACATAGTGAGGTCTTGTCTCAGAAAAAAAAAATAATAATAATCATAAAGAACTAACCACTAAAGTTTCCTCAAATTTTACATTTTTAAAAAAATTTCTCTATTTCCCTCAGTTCTTTGAGGATTCCCCCTCTCTCAATTGTACTGGGCAATTGAACCAAGGGCCTTGCGAATGCTAGGCAAGTGCTCTATTGCTGAGCTGAACCTATAGCCCTCCCATTTTTACATTTTTTGAGGCAGGGTCTTGCTGAGTTGTGTAGACTGCCTCTGGCCTTCAACTCGTGATCCTCCTGCCTCAGCCTCCTGAGTTGTTGGTATCATAGGTGTGCACCATTGTGCCCAGCAGTCCTTGAGGTTTAACAGTTTTTTTCACCTCCCTTTATGAAAAGGACAACTTGAATGACTTTTGCTAGTAGCTGCTTAGGTTTTCTGAATTGTTAAACACTCTTGGTCTGTAACTTTTTTTTTTTTTTCCTCTAAAATAGCTGATCATGTGATCTGCTCAGATTATATGCCTGTGGTGAAATCCCCTTGAGAAGTTATGTGGGGCATTAGTTATGTACTGTTGATCCCTAGTGTTAGGTGCCAACTTTATTTCTTCTGTTTATCTTAATTTTTTTAAATTCAGTGTTAACAATTTAGTACAGTATGATTTCTCTTACTTTATTTGTGAAGTATTCGAAGAATATAGCTTTTTCTTCCATGTAAGATTGGTTTGTTTTCCAAATTGAATATACTTTAAGCATAAATGAGATTGTATTTTAGAGCCAATAGAAGTATTTTCAACTTAAAGTAAACTTTTCATAGAATGAAGCATCTTTTTATAATTTGCCTCTGAATCTATCAATTTAGTAAGTTTGTATTTTTATAGATAAGGAATAGATGTATAATGCTAGTTTTATATGTAATTTTAAATTTGAAAGGCAAAATTAATTTTAATAATATATTTTATTTAACCCAGTATATCCAAATATTATTATTTGTACAATATAAAAAAAAATTAGTAATGTTTTTTGTCGGGTACTTGGGGGTTGAACCCAGAGCCACATACTTTGCAAGTGCTCTACCACTGGGCTGCACCCCTAGACCCTTTTTTATTTTTTATTTTGTGTCAGGGTCTCACTAAGTAATGCAGGCTGCCTCTGACTTCAAACTTGAGATCCTCCTGCCTCAGCCTCCTGAGTCACTGGGATTATCAGCATGTACCACCACAAACAACTTCATTAAAGTTATCAATAGGGTATTTTATATCTTGTATACATTTTATACTTACAGTGTATCTCAGTTTGGGCAAAAATATCATTAGAAATATTTGATCTGCACTTAGATTTCATAAACATTACAACTGAAAAAGTAAATTCATATAGCCAAGTTGTTTCAATGTTTTCTAATAACTTTGTTTTTTGGGAGTTGAGGATTGAACCTAGGGCCTAGCATATGAGAATCATGTACTTTACTACTAAGCTATACTCCCAGCCTCTGTTTTCTAGTAACTTAATCAAGCATTTATTTTAAAATATAAATTTCAGTTAATTTAAATAAAATAAAAATTTAGATTTTTTGTTATATTAGTCTCATTTCAAGTGCCCATTAGTCACATGTGGCTTGTTGTTGTTAGGTACCATCAAGCACATGTGGCTTACTCACTACTAGACAGTACAGGTATAGATCTAATTTTCTGATACTAGAGTACAGCTGTACTATATGACACCCTTGAAGAGGTTGTTCTTCTATTCTGAAAGTGAGATGCATTAATTTTATTTTCATTCTGGTTTCCCATGCAATTTTTTTTCCCTCAAGACAGAATCTTGCTATGTAGCCCAGGCTCGCGTGGAACTCACTTTGTAGCCGTGGCTGTCCTTGGACTCACAATCTTTCTGCCTCCACTTTCCAGGTGCTGGGATTATAGGTGTGTGCCACCATGCCTGGCTCCATGCTATTTTTATCTAAGGTCTTCAGGGACCTTCACTGCTCCCTAGGTACCTCTGTGACAGTTGATTATTGGTTTCTTGTTTTCATTTGCTGTGCTGGAGTCAATCCTGGAACTTTTCTGGGGTCGTATCATTTTAGGTGTCTTGTAGAGTGCATGTGAGTGGTTGGAGAAGAGGAAAGTACACAGTTTCCTGGTGTAATTGATGCAGTGCTTGTCAGAGGCTCAGAAACATGATATTTAGCAGTTTTATAGTAACTAAAGAAGACCACGCCCTGCCTGTTGTTTTTATGTGGAAGAAAATATAGGATAAAGTGGTTCTTTCTTGGGCAGTTGGATAAATTCAATTTGCAGTTACAATTCAAGCTCTAGTTTCAGGGTTCCTCAGAGACACAGAACCAATAGAATTAGAATAGAATAGAATAGAATAGAATAGGAATAGAATATATATATAGAGAAAGACACCTGTGGTTAAGCCCTCAATGGGATGAGTGATGCCCATCTAGAGTTATCTGCTTTTACTCGGCCCAGAAATTCAAATGCTAACCTCTTCTGGAGAGATACACCTGGAAACAATGTTTAACCAGATATCTGGGCATCCTGTGGCCCAGTCAAGTTGACATATACAATTAGTTATCATACCAAGATTGTCAGGCCTGTAGCCATACCACTGTGGCCTCTGATCCTGTCAGATCTCAGAAGCTAAGCAGGGTCGGGCCTGGTTAGTACTTGGATGGGAGAACCCCTGGGAATACCAGGTGCTGTAGGCTTGCAATACACTCCCCCCCCACACACAAAAAAATCACCCATTGAAAATCCTGTGAATAGCAGAGAAACACTAACAATACTGTTTCACCTGTTGTACGTGGGGTTGCTGAGTCAGACACTTGACTCAATGGCACCTAACAACAACAACAAGATTGTCAGGATTTTCAAGAGAAGCTCAGAAATTAGGTTTTTGTATAAAATCTTCCTATTTTCAAAACTAACTGCTAATTCAGTTTTATTTAAAAACACAAGTGAGAAACACATGGTATCTGCTGGTCCTTAGGTCACCAATTTATTAAGATTTAAGGTGTATAGTATATTTATATATATTAAGATCTAAGATAGATTATTAACAGCATTATTGGTCATAGAGGACTATTGGACACAGAACATGAACGTGAGTTAAAAATGATCTTGCTTTCTATCATTCTATCATTCCACCCTTCCTTCTTGCACACTCCTTTTGGAACATGTTCAACAAATCTTATAGCTAGGTAGTATGGATTGGATTGGTCCCTGCTTAGTACTTACATAGGAATCAGATCTCCCACTGAGTACAGTAGAGGTTGCATTTTTCTTGTTAGGAGGAGGAGGAGGAAAAATATTAACGGTGAGCTTGGTGTGGTGACACATGCTTGTAATCCCAGCACCTCAGGAGGTAGAGGGAGGAGGATCACAGACTCAAGGCCAGAGGCAGCCTGCTTAACTCAGTGAGACCCTGTCTCAATTTAAATAAAAAGTAGGCTGGGGGTGCAGCTCAGTGGCAGAGCTCTTGCACAGTATGCGTGAGGCCCTTGGTTCAGTCCCCAATACTGAAAAAAAATAAGTTAATGACACTGAAAATTTTTATTTGCTACACAAAATACAAAATATTCTCAAATCCGATTCTCACCCTTTCAGTAGTTTTACAGGACCACAAAATCAGATGCAGATTGGATTCACAGTTGAGAGCAATCATGAGAGTGCTTGACTGCAAATCCAGTCTGTACTTGGTTTTGATCCACATACTGCATTTCATTTGTGTGTGATACCAAGTATTAATGGATATTTTATTATATATTTGCCTTTTCACTATATAAAAATACTTTTTACTAGGTAACAACTCTTCTAAAGCTTTCCATGTATTAACTGATTTAGTGTTTACAACTATCCTGTGAGATAAGTACTGTTATTACCAACAGAAATTATTATGTTATTGTCAATAGAAAATTGAGGATAGAGAAATTAAATATTTACTGAAGGTTATAGGCAGGAAGTGGTACAACCCAGGATTTGAACCCTGGCAGTTTGGCTCTAGAAACAGTTGGTTAGCAGTCCTCAGGTAACTACTCTTTTCCTTAACACCTTACTAATCATCTTTCTGCAATCTGGCACCAAGAGGTGAGTGATCAGAACATGCACAGAATCTAGTACAGTTCTTACCTCTAGCAGGAACTGTGTAGTTAATGATGCTTTGGCTTTTGCATGTACAGAAGTGGAGATGTTAGTGATCACAGTTATAATGAAAGGACATGATTTTCTTTAATTTTTCTAATATTTTTATTTAGAGAAATTAAATAGAAATCGAATAGTACAGTGAACTCGTCTCCTAAGCTCACCAACAATGAAGATATTGCTATAGTAGTCTCTTTCTCTTTGAACCATTTGAGAATTAGTTCAAATACTCCCTGCCTTAGTATGTTATTCAGCCAGTGTCTCTTAAGAGCAAGAGCATCTTCTATTTCTCTCTAGGATCTGACTAAAGGTTACATTCAGTTGTCACATTTCTTTAGTCTATTTTCATCTACAGCTATTTCCCAGACTTCTTTTTCTTTTTTTTTTGGTCTTTCGTGGCTGATATTTTTAAAGATTCCAGACAAGTTGTTTTATAGATATCCTTAAGTTTTATTGTTAGCTTCAGATTTTTAAAAATGTGCAGGAATCACATAGTGCAGTTGTGTTCTCAGTATATTGCTTTTGAAGGCACATGATGTCATTTTGCATTACTGGTGATGGCATTTGATCATTTGGTTAAGATAATGTTCAAGAGATTGCGTCTTTATAAAGATTTTTTTTTCACCTTTGTTATAAGCATCTCTGGAGTGATATTCTATCAGCTGATTTGTTTGTTTGTTTGTTTGTTTTTTGAGAAAGGGTCTCACTATGTATCCTAGGCTTGCTTCAAACTCCTCCTACTTCAGCCTCCCAAGTGCTGGGATTATGGGTATGCACCACTGTGCGCAGCTCCATTGATTCTTGTCTGAATTAAATACCCTTATGGTTTTTTTAAAGTGGTGATTTTTTTATTTCTACCCCTCCTTGTATATTTATTAACTAGATTTTTCTGTAATAAGAGCTTTCCTTTCTGTGCCAGGGAGAATAATAATTCCCCGTAGATGTCCACCTCTTAATTTCCACAACCTGTAAATATGACACCTTATATGGCAAAGGGGAATTAAGGTTGTAGATAGATTAATCAACTGACGGTAAGATAAGGACATTATCCCCAAGGGCCCTGTAATCACAACAGTCTATTAAAGTGGAAGAGGGAAGAATTAGAGTGATACGAGATGAGAGAAGGTCTAGGCCTGCCATTCCTAGCTTTGTGGATGGAAGAGGACTACAAGCCAAGGAATACAGAGCCTAGATATGAAATTAAATGAAATTATCTAGGAAAGATCTGTGAGGACTCTTGTCGAACAGAGTGAATCCATGTACAAGGGGACCTGCAAAGTTCTTTCAAATGTTATACCAGCAGCCAGACACAGTGACACATGGTCATAATCCTGGCACTCAGGAGTCAGAGGCAGAAGGATTTTGAATTTGAGGCCAGCCTGTGCTATATAGTCAGACCTTATCTCAATAAACAAAACAAAACAAAAAAAACCCAAAAGAATGTTTTACCAGCCAAAACACTGCTAGCTTGGACTGAAAGGACCAAGGATGAAATGAAAGAAGACTGTTGGACTGCCAAATTCCACAGGCAAGAAACAAGATAATACAACTGCTTAGCTACAAAAATGTGGTAACTTCTATGAAAAAGTATGGGTACCCCGTGAGTGGAGCCTCCAGCCCAGAGGGCAGACGTGAATTACAGAACATTCTTCTAGGGCCTTAAAACCTAATCTGATGGAGTTTTCCTGGTTACGGATTAGATTTTTTTTTTTCTTTAAATATTGAGGTGTTGTACACCTCACCAATGAGGGTCTCACATGCTAGGCAAGTGCTCTACCACTGACTACATACAACCCAGCTCCTTTGTTTTTTATTTTGTGACGGGGTCTTGTTCATTGTACAGGCAACCTCTGGCCTCAACCTCACCATCCTGTTGCCTCAGCTTACCTAGTCACTGGGGGGGGGGGGGCGCGGGATTAGAGGCATGCGCCACAGTGCCAGTTTACATGGCTAGATTTTGAAATGATCAAAACTTGTGGCATTTTTTGTCCTTGAGTTGTCTTCCATTTTGAACCAGGATGTCCATAGCTGGAGTTCTGTGCTATACCATCATTTTATTTGGGGAACAAATAACTTGTTCCTGTTTTGCAGGTCCATAGATGGAGAGTTTTTGCCCCAGAATGAATCATACCCAGAGTCATTTCTATTCTTGATTAAATGATGAAATTTGGGAATTTTGAGCTGATAAATTTAGATGAGATTTTAGGCTTTGGGTTGAGCTGATGAGGATGTTGAGATTGGTTGAATATATTTTGCATGTGAGATGGGTGTGAATCTTTAGGGGCCAGAGGATGGATCATCGTAGGCCCCCCAATGTGTCCATGTCATAATCTCTAGAATCTGTGAATATGTTACCTTACATGGCAAAAGGCAGTTAAAATTGCTAATCAACTCACCTTAAGATAAGGAGGTTATCTTGTGTTTTCCAAGTATGCCCAGTATAATGTAATCACAATGGAAGAAGGAAGTAGAAGAGCCTGGGCTATTCATTGCGCCTATGATACAACCTGAGAAATACTGGGCCTGCTATTATTGCCTTTGAAGATGGAGGAAGGGGACCATAAGGCACAAACTGTGGAATGGGAGCGGCCACTAGAAGCTGGAAAAGGGAAGGAACCACATATGACCCAAATCCTACAGAAGGGAACATAGTCTTGTCATTGCCTTGATTTTAGCCTGCTGAGACTTATGTTAGATTTCTGATGTCTAGAGCTATAAGACTCTAAATTTCTGCTTAAGCTGCCAAGCATAGTAATTTATTATAGCAGCAAAAGAAAACCAATATACCTTCTTACTTTCATATCAGTGTGTATTAATGGATTCTTTTATAAGGACATTATAATCTGTGTCACTTTTCATTTTTATGTTTACATTGTCTCAGATTGGGAGCCCCTTCAAGCTCTTTGTGCCATGTTTCCAATCAGTTTTTGAGCATTTCCCTCTTTTGTGGCATAGCAGGATGTTCTAGGCCTATCTTGTGCTTTCCCTCCCCAATTTGGAATCAGAAAATATTTTCCTAAACAGTACCGTACACTACTCTCATGTTCTGTTCTGCGCTATAGTAAGCACACAGAGCTTGCTATTTTTCTTATAATAATATTGCAAAGATACCATAATGGTGGTAGATCATTGACAAAAACCACAAGAAGAAGAATGGCATGTCTGGCTTATTCTTGCCAGTCTTTCTGTATCTGCTTTGTATGGAGTTGAGGCTGGGCAAAAAGCAGGAGGGATTTATAAATCTTTTCACATAAATTCATAGAAATGATTATCTTTGACAATAGATACTGAATATTATAGACTCTGTGTGTGTCTATACTCATTCAGAAATTGTTCAGTATGCAGTCCTTTAAAAAAATTGTCCTGTAGAATTCTTAGCTAATTTTCCCAGGTGTAATGGTACATAGATTTAATTTAATAGCCCGGAGTAAATATTAGTCTTTGGGGATCTATCAGAATCCCATGTGATTACAGACTTTCTTGTCAGACAGGGATCACAAGCTTGGGTACCTCTAGGGTCTGACAGGAAATGTGTATGAGGGCAGCAGGCCAGGTGCCATGCTGAACTGGATAGTGTTGGCCTGTCCCAAAGCAGGCAGTTACAGATCTCCAAATGGCTCTTAACCACTGCAGAGAAGAGAGTCCAAGATTGCCAGGTTTTTCAAGAAAAGCCCCAAAATCTAGATTTTTTTTTTGTGTGTGTGTGTGAATTCTTCCAGTTTCAAAAAGTTAGCAATGAATTCAATTTTATTTTTAGAGCACCATGAGAAATGAACAAATCATGTCTGCAGGTTGTATTTGGCCCTTCAGCTGCCAGTTTCTAACTTCTGCCCTAAGATGTGCTGGTAATCAGCCTAATGGGACACAGAGGGCTATCTGGAGCAGGGGTTCTTAGCTCTTTGGGAATCATGGACCCCCTTGGCAATCTGGAGAAGGCTAAGGGCCTCTCCCCAGGATGTTTTTAAGTGGAAAAAAATATATATATAAATGATTATGAAGGAAATCAGTTGTTTTGAAATGCAGTAATTAAGATAGCAAGCAGATTTATGATATATATTCTTTTCTTTTTTTTCTTTTTTTATTAGAAATTTTTAATGTACATCATAATGTGATTCATTTTGACATGCTTTTCATTGTGACAATTTTCATATATGCATTTTGATAAACATTATTCATATAGGTTACCCCTTATCCTCCCCTATGCTTCCCCCCTCCCCCCTTTCCCATCTAAGTTTCTCATCCAAGTCTTCTCTATCTTTTACTTAGTAGTATTTTTCTATATGTCCTTGGGTTCCAGTTCTGTTTAAGATAGAAACTTTTCCTGTAGTGGTCTTTGTTTTTATCTTGTTAGAACAATTACATGCGATTTCTAGTCCATTTATATTGACATCATTCTTATCTCCCCCCCCTTTTATTATGATCCGACCTTTGAGTAGGATTTTTCCTTCTTGTAATTTTGAATCAGCTCCCTCATATGAGTGAGAACATGTGTTGTTTCTCTTTCTGAGCTTGTGTTCGTTCACTTAAAATAATTTTCTCTAATTCCATCCATTTTGCTGCGAATGACCTTATTTCATTTTTCTTGATTGCTGAGTAGTATTCCATTGTGTATCTATACCATAGTTTTTTTATCCATTCTTCTGTTGAAGGGCACTTTGGTTGATTCCATATCCTTGCTATTGTGAAAAGCACTGCATTGAACATGGAGATGCAGGTGTCTCTGTGGTATGATGACCCATCTCCCTTTGGGTAAATTCCCAATAGTGTTATAGCTGGGTCATATTATATGCTTTTCAATGACATAATCTAATGGAAAGTTTGTTAACTACCTAATTTATAAGTATTGTGAGAGAGTGATCTTTTGAGATAATTATAACAACTATGAAGTGATATTAAAATACCTAATATCTCTTGGTATCTGGATTACAGATACTGCTAATATGATATGTTTTGTTTCCCACATTGTTCATTGAAGGCATTATTCAATTTCAATTAGAAACCAGTAAAAACAAAAATGCAATTTTTCCCACATCCATGCTGAGTGAACTCCATGGAGTCTCAGGTTAAGAACCCTTGGTCCCAAATATCCTCAATTTAGTAGTTTTAAGGGTAGCAGTATGTTATTGACTATAATTAAGCAAGCCTCCATCTTATAGCTTATTTTTGTTTTCATAGTTAACTTTCAGGTTATTGAACTTGATTCTGTGTTTTACTTTAGAACGCTATCATTTGTCTTACAAGATTGTGCGAACAGACAGTCGCCTGGTACGCAGCATTCTGACAGCGCATGGATTTCATGAAGTAAGTTCATTTGTACTACCTCACCTGATCTCAAAAGCTGAAAATCCTAGCCATCTAACTGACTTTACCGATTAACAGAGCCAACTCTAGAAAGTACATAGGACGGATGCTTAGTGATGATGTGGAACTTGAATTCCTGAGTAGCTTTACCAGTTTCTCCTTGTGATAATTGGAAAGCATTCCTGTAGGATTCCCTCCCCCCCCCTTACTGCATTCTTAGGTTTGGGCTAGGGGCAGAATTGCCTGTAAGGAATTGCCTGATACCCAATTGAGTTTCTTTGATTGTAAGCAACAAGAAAGGAACTCTGTAACTTAAGCCAAAAGGGATTTGTAGGAAAGCTGTGTAGAGGGTAGCTAGCAGAACCAGATGAAAAAATTGAGAAGTTAGGTCTTTAGAAAGACAGCCTTGGGAATCTAGGATCAGGAACCTTTGGGATCATTTTTCAAGGCATTGCCATTGAAGTTACTGGACTCTACTCATTGTTCTTATCCCTTTCTCTGGAAATAGAATGACTGGACTAGCTTGGGTCACAGATCCATTCCTTGGGGAAAGAGTGAGTAGGTGATTAAAGTTTCTTTAAAACCAAGGAATAAATCATTCCCTCCAACAAAAACTAAGAAATTTGGAATTTGTTATCAAATAGGACAGGCAAAAATGCTGAGCAGTCTTCCACTGTAGAAACTTTGAGACCATTGGTGAAAGCCTGCTTGCCAACTCTTTATCCTAGGTTGAGATCTGTAGATGACATTTTAAGGATGTTTTGGTACCTGTTTATATCCTGTCTAGTTGCTTTTTTATTTCTGGCACTTGCCATGGTCCTATCACATTGTAGGCATGGAATACATGATTATTGAATGTATGGACAAGTGAATTCTGATGAATAAGTGAATGAATGAATGAATGAGATCAAAGTTGGTTTGCTACTGCAAAGACATAATGAAGGTCTGAGAAAGAAGTTTTGGGATTGAGTCCTTATCTCATACTTTGATGTGCAAAAGTATTAAGAGACATCATCAGCTGCTACAGAAGGGTTAATTTATTTTTTGCATCTAGGATTTGCCCAGCTCTCTCATTCTTTTTTATTTTTTTAACTTTTTTATTAGTAATTTTTGATGTACAACTTGGCGAGTCTCATTATGCCATTTCCAGACATGCATTTCATTGTACATTGCTCATGTTAACTTCTCCCTTACCTTCTCATGACCTTCTTCCTATTCTCCTCCCTTCCTAACAATGGTTTCCTTTCTACGTGCATGTGTTTTTTCCTGAGTATATCTATCTATATATGTACATCCCGATTTTGCCATAAGGGTAAGATGTGTGATACATAGTTTTTCTGCCATTACCCTCTTGCCTTGCCTCCTCTCTCTTTCTCTCTCCTTCTTTAAACCTGATTATCTGTGTGTTGAGGATACTCTGCTTTTTTTTTTCCAGTACTAGGCGTTAAACCTAGGATCTTGTGCATGCTAGGCAGATGCTCCACCACTGAGTTGTGCCCCCAGACCCTTTTTTTATTTTGAGACAGGATTTTGCGGAGTTGTACAGATTGTCCCTCACCTCAAACTGAAGATCGTCCTGCTTCCACCTCTTGAGTCTCTGGGATTGCAAGTGTGTACCATGGTGCCTGGCGATACTCTGCTTTTGTCTCACTAGGCTTACATAAAAATTGGGCCACTCCTGTGAATTTTCTGTGTTTGAAAAATCACCGTTACTTTCTCTGCCATTGCTTTTGCTGAAAAGGTGCTGTCTCTGATGGTTTTTTGGCTTCTGTGTTTCTATCTGCCCTCAGGTTCACCCAAGCAGCACAGACTATAACTTGATGTGGACAGGATCCCACCTGAAGCCCTTCTTACTTCGCACTCTCTCTGAAGCACAAAAGGTTAATCACTTTCCCAGGTAATGCTCTTGTAGATGCTCTGCTGCATTTTATTTATTTATTTATTTATTTATTTATTTATTTTAGGGTCCTCATTTCTTTTTTTTTAACTTTTGTTTAATTGTTGTTGTTAACTTCCCCCTTACCTCTCATAACCCACCTTCCCTCACCCTGCCCTCCCCACCATTGGTCTCCTTTCTACTCGCTGCTTGTCTGCAGCATTTAAAGGTAGCTGACGTTAGACTATGCAGCCAGCAGAAATAATATTCTTGGGGGGTGGGAAGAAGAAAGCTGGTATAGGGCAGCAGTCTGCAAGTCAAACTGAGGTGTTTATATCCCTTTGCATCTGTCATGGTTTGAATATAAAATGTCCCCCAAAGGTCATGTTGTTTGGTCCCCAGCAGGTAGCACTGTTCCAGGAGGTTGTGGAACTTAGGGAAGTGGGTCTAGCTTGGCAGAAGTGAGTCACTTGGGGGGGGGTGTGGTTGGAGGATTTTATCCTAGACCTGTGGCTTTGTTCTCTCTGATACCTGTTCATGAAGTTGTAAAGTTGTTTGCCATGGGCCCTGTCTCCTGCCACTGTACACCTGCCCTACCACAATATAGACTAATCTTATACCGTGAGCCCTCAATGAGTCTCTTTCCTCCATAAGTTTGTTTAAGTTGGTTTTTCTGTTATAGTGTTCACAGCTGACTAATACAGCAACTGTGGACCCTTTTCAAGGTTTATGGGGACATGGGTAGTTTAAAAGGAGACAGTTTCTGTTTTTCTTTCCTAAAATTGAACTTCTTGACAGCACCTCATGTAGATGGGTTCTTCTTTCTCATTTTCCCTTTCATATTTCCTGTTTTTCACCTTTATAAAAGAATGACCCACTGTATTAAGTTACTTTTGTATTGCTATGATCAAAATACCTGAGAACAACTTAAAGGGAAGAATTATTTATTTTGGCTTATGGTGTCAGAGATATCAGTCCATCATGGCAGGGGAGGGCATGGCAAAGCAGAGTAGTTCACATCATGGTAAGCCAGGAATCAGAAAAAGGGAAAATACATGAAGAGGCCAAGTCAAGATGTCGCTCTAAGGACATGCTGCCAGTGACTTAATTCCTCCAGCTGGGTCCCACCTCCTACCTTTTACCACCTTCCAATAATAACATTATATTATGAATCCATCAACTGATTAATCCATTGATTAGATCAGAGCCCTAATGATCTAATTGTCTCTGGAAGTGCCCTCACAGACACACTCAAGGGTGAGTTTACTAATCTTTTAGGCATTTCACAATCCAGACAAATTAACAATGTTAACCACCATGCCCACTTAGTATCTTAATATGATGCAATGTCCTTGAGTATAAAAAAATACATGGTTCCAAACAAAGATGCCAAAAAATTGGTGTCTAATTCTAGTAATACTATACTATGTCCTTCTTCCTTGATGGTGAGTTATATTTCTTTGCTTTTAATAGTATTGATGATATAATCTAGTTGTCAACTGATAGATCATTAAACATAAATTTTAATAACAAATCATTTTGTGATTTTGACATAATTAGGAAGGAGTTCCAAGAATTGAATGTCATTGCTGTAGAAAACTCTTTCTAATTGCATTTGTTAATGGTGGCCTGTTGTTGTTGTTAGGTTCCATCACATCAGGTCCGACTCATAGCGATCCTGTGTACAACAGATAAAGTGCTACCTGACACTGTGCCATTCCCAGCACTATTGTCAGTATTTCTCTGCTATTCATAGAATTTTCAGCATCTAATTGTTTCAGGAGTGGGCTTTTGGGTCCTTCTCCTAAACCTATAGCACCTGGTAGCCCCCAGGAGGTCTTTCATCCAAGTACTAACCAAGTCTGATCCTATTTAGCTTCTGAGATAGGATAAGATCCAACACCACGGAGATAGGGCTGTAGGCAGTGGTGGTCTAGACAGGCAATATTGCCTAGTGGCTAGAAGGATAGGCTTTGTAACCAACTACCTGGGTCCAGATTCCAGCTCTGCTGAATGACTTTGGGTAAGTGACCTTTGTGGGCATCAGTTTCCTCATTGATAAAAAACAGGTGCTAATGGCAGTCACATGCTTAGGGCCATTGGGAATTTTTTTTTCTGGTAATGAGGGGTTTGAACCTAGAGATTTATAGATGCTGGGCAAGCATTCTACCACTGAGCCACACCCCAGCCCCTTTTTTATTTTTTATTTTTTTTTTGAGACAAGGTCTTGCTAAGTAGCATAGACTGCTTCTGGCATTCAACTCGTGAACGTCCTATCTCATCCTTCCAGGTTGCCTAGATTACTGGGGTGTGCCACTGTGCCTGGCTTCATTGTGAGGATTTAATATATTAAGATATAAAGTGCTTACAACAGTGCCTGCCATATAGTGTCTGTCATATGTGAACAAGGTTTCCTAGGGTATACATCTGTGAAAAAGAAAACAGGAAGGGAAGTTGATGCTGCAACCCTGCCTTATTCTAGTAGCATTCAACCATGGAGAGATATGTGACCTAATGGAGGGAGAAGGAACCTAGTCTCATTGACCTATTTAAGAGATGTAAATCCAATAAAAATGTTTTATTGGATCAGTGGTTGTATTTTATTTCCAGAACTTGTGTCCCAGTTACTCATTCATGCTAACCAGTTTTATTTTCAGTTACTTTACATGCTATTTCCCTTATTTTCATGAAATGAGGCTGCTTCTCGATTTTTCAGTTTTACTGTCATGTACCCTGTCAATGTGTACAAATACTGGCCCATGCTGTCTCTTTTATCATATGGTTTAATACTCTTGGATAATTGTGGTGCTGGGGATCCAACCTAGGGCCTGTGCATAATGGGCAAGCCCTCTACCACTGAGCCATACCTCAACCCCGGGTGCACCTATTTTAAGAAGATATTTAAACACTTTGTATAATAGTCCACACTGGAGTCTGTATTCCCAATTCATGTTAGTAATACAACATTTATTTTAATAAATTTTGAAATATTCCTGTAGGTATATAGGAATTCCATCTCAATTTGAATTCAGTCAATAAATTCAGCCTATGTTTTCCTTGACTACTCTTTGAATATGTTATATTTCTAAGTTGGAGAACATTAAAAATCCATTTTCTAGTTGCAGTATATTTTGTGGCTTCTACTGCTATATCCCCCCATTCCAATCCAAATTCTTGTAATTCACATGCAAGAGAATTCAAACACTTTGATATTTCCAATAACATTGTGAACTCTTAATATAACTTTTCAACTTTTTACAAAATAAAATGATATAAAAGGTTCCTATGTTTCTTTTACCTAATTCTCCTAAAGTTAATAACTGCCATGTTGTTGGTGTTAGGTGCCGTCAAGTCGGTATCCGACTCATAGTGACCCTCATACGGTTTTCAATGGCTGACTGTTTCAGGATTGCCTTGGGAGTGGATTGCCAGGCCCTTCTCCCATTTTTGTGGTGCTGGGAATTGAACTTGGGACCTCAGAGACTGCAGCACAGTGCTCTACCAACTGAGCTAAATCGCAGCCCCAATATCTGCCATAGTGGTAGTATAATTATGAAAACCAAGAAGTTAACATTAATACACTATTTTTGACTAAACTACAAATGTTATTCTTATTTTATTACTTTTTCTACTGAGGTCCATTTTCTGTTTCAGGATCCAATCCAGGATCTCACATTATCTTGTATCCTTGGCTTTCTCCAATCCATGACAGGAACTCCATTTTTCATTTGTGTTCTGATAAATATCTATTTTATATTTACAGCTTGAGTATTCCTTACCCAAAGTGCTCAGGACCAGAAGGATTTCAGATTTTGGAATATTTAGGTGTACATAATGAGATATTTTGGAGATGGGACTTAAATATAAAGTGTATTTGAAAAGTAAAAACTATTGGTAGGAACTTTACTGAGTCTTTTCTGTAATGACATTTAAAAGTATTATAGGAGATAGTGAATTCTAGTGTCATTTAGACTTCCTTGAATATACTTACAAGTGTGAGAGTATAGTTTTATTTAAAATAATATTTGCCATACATCAGGTTCTTAAAATTTATGGTGAAAAATCCTAAATGCAGTGTTAAACATCCAAGAGGATACAGTTTCCCAAAATTCATGTGGGATGTGCCAAACAAAAAAGCTTGAAGACCACTAATATTGGATATCTGTAAGAGAATAGTTCTTTTTTTCTTACTTTGTGGTTCAGCATTTCTAATTCCCTAATAATTATCTGGAGTACTTTTTAAAAATTATATTCTCAGATCCCATTGCAGATTCATGAAAGGTGTATATTTAGGAAGCATCTTCTGGGTAAATCTCTACCTAGAAAGCTAAATATTTAAAAAGGCAGTAAAGTGATTTATTTCAGGGTTGGAAATTACTGTTGTAGATGAAATCAGTAGTTTAGTGTGGGAACTGGACCATCTGTACCAGAATTACCTGAGGTAATTAACGTGCAGAATCCTAGGCTTCATCTCACAATTTTGAGAGGTGGGGCCCAGGAGCATGCATTTTTAAGAAGCTCTCTAGATGATTCTTATGTACACTAAAATTTGAGTGCTTCTGCTTTAGATTTCTGAAGAGGGCAGTAGCTAAGAAAGTGTTTGTGTGATACCTAGGTCTAACTAAGCAGTTTTTGAAATCATAATGAAAACTATGAACTGAGAAACAGATGGACTAAGTTTTAATAGTTATAACAGATATTTTTAGATGATTTTTTGGTAGTGGAACAAATTATAGGTTTAGGGGTCTGACTGATGCTACCTGAAGTGCCTTTTTGGAGTACCCTAGAATGTACCCCCTGGTAATAGGTAGCAGTTATTACCCTGATTTTAAGGAGGTCTGTTCTTTCTTTTTGTTTTTTTAATATAATTTTTCCTCTTATGTGTCTATCTCTCAGTGATTTTAAGTGCTCAGCTCTTAGCTTGGACTTTACTGCAATAAGATCATTGTTGTCTAAACTCCAGGTCTGTCTTGGAACCTGTACAGGAGGGACATATTAGACCCTTGGTACTAGTGATCATATTAATTCTATACAGTTATATGAGAGGTTGGGGAATTACTGCCATTGCATTAGGTTTATAAATATGGATTAGATAATAATAAGGTTTCATTTTCCTTGACAGTACTTTTTCCAGTATTCTAAGTCTTTTCCCCCTAAAAGCAAATTAATGAAACTTCTCTAAAATTTTAGTATTTTAGTATCTGAATTTTCTCAATTCGTGTCTTCACTTTGGATTAACCCTGAATTTCTTTTTCTTTTCTTTTTTTTGGTCAGGCTGTGTTTTGCAGAAGGTCAGATTTGTAGATACCTGTGGCATAAAACTTTCTAGAATGCTTTGGTTTTTGGAACTTAGTTGGTGTACTGGTGTTTTTTCATTATCTGAAAATCCAGATTTTTTTTTTTATTATTAGAGAATTGTGATTCTCTGTTAAAGTAAAACATATTATTCCTAAAGTATTTCATAATGATTTGTAGTAGTGAATAGACACAGACTTTGTTGATAAAGCTTTCTGAAGCTAGAATTTCTTCCGCATAGTTGTTTTTTATAACCTGAAAATTTGAGTATATTTATAAGAAGTCAAACTCAAAACATAATCTCGTTTATTTATGTTCAAATTTTGTTTTAGATTTGATGCTTTTAAATCAGTTTTTAAAAACCCATTTGAAATGAAGATCATAGACCTAAATACAAAATGTAAACTATCAAACTTAACAGGGAAAAACTTTGTCATCTTGAGTAAGGCAAAGACTTCTTAGATAGAACAATAAAAGCACAATACATAGAAGAACAGATAAATTGGACTTCATCAAAACTAAAAACCTACTGTCTGAAAGATTCTGTTAAGGAGATGAAAAAACAGGCCACTGACTAGAGAAAATATCTGCAAAACACATATCTGATAAAGAATATGTATCCGAAATGTACAGTGGACTCTCAAAACTTAGTACTAAGAAAACAGCCAAGCAACCCTGTTTTTCAAAATAGTCCAAAGATTTGAGTGGATCTTCAAAGAAGATATATGTATGGCAAATTAAGGACATGAAATGATGTTCAACATCATTAATCATTAGTGGAATACAGATTAAAACCATATGAGGCACCAGTATATACATATTGGTGTTGTTAGGTGCTGTTGAGTTGGGTCCAACTGATAGTGACCCTCATAAGATTTTTCAATGGCTGATTGTTTCAGGATTGCTTCAAGAGTGGATTGCTGTGTCCTCCTGTTTTTGTGGTGCTCAGTATAGAACCCAGGTCTTCAGAGAGTGTGGAACAGCACTCTACCAACTAAGCTAAGCCTCAGCGCCATATACATATTATTGTTGTTGTAGGTGCTGTGGAGTTGGCGTCCGATTCGTAGCAGCCCGTACAACAGGTGAAACAGTATTGTTAGTGTTTCTCTGCTATTGGTAGGATTTTCAATGGCTGATTGTTTTTTGAGAGTAGGTTGCTGGGTCTTCTCCCACCTACAGCACCTGGTATTCCTAGACGGTCTCCAATCTGAGTACTTACCAAGTTCAACCCTGCTTAGCTTCTAAGATCTGACAGAATTGGATGCCACAGTGGTATGGCTGCAGGCCATATACATATTAGAATGGCTAAAAGTAAGCAAACTAACAAAAACAAGACAACAAGTGATAGTCAGGATGCCCTGCAACTGGAGAACTAGTATGTTGCTGGTAGGAATACAAAATTATACAGCCACTTTAGAGAAGTTAGATATTGTGAGCTATGTATTTGGTTTAAGTCTCATTTCCTCACGTGCAACTCCTAAAATCCTTAGAATTTCCAAACTGTCTTTAAATTTCTATTTTATTTTAATTTTTATTTTGACACAGGGTCTTACTAAGTTACTCAGGCTACTTCTGGCCTCTAACTGGTTACCTTTCTGCCTCAGCCTCCAGAATCTCTGAGATTACTTGGATTGGCCACTGGCATCTGGCATCAAATGTCTTTTTATATGCTGATGAACTGACTAGTGACTGGTAGCCCACAAAGAGCTTCAGGATGGGGGCTGGTTTTAGGGGGCTCATGAGAGGGTTTTGTTTCAGCTTGCCCCTCAGCCTCGAGGAAGGAGAAAGGAACTGAAAATTAAGTTAGTCACCAGTGACCAATGATTTTAATCAATCATGTCTGCTAAATGAAGTTTCTATTACAACCCCAAAAGACTGATTGTGTTTGTGAGAACTTTTGGATAGCTGAACATGTGGAGGTTCCTGGAGGGTGGCTTGCTAAATAAGGACATGGAAGTTCTGCACTCCTCCCATATTTTGTCCTCTGCATCTCTTCATCTATGTCCTTTGTGATATCCTTTATAGTAAACCAGTAAGTGTAAGTTAAATGTTTCACTGAGTTCCGTGACCCACTTTAGCAAATTAATCAAACCCCAGGGGTATGTCTTTTGGAACCCTAATGGATAGCTGGTTTCTCAGAAGCACAGATCAGATAGAACAAGCTGGGAGTGGCAAATAGCATCAGAAGTGAGGGACATTCTTGGGGACTGAATCTTGAACCTGTGGTATCTGATGCCTTATAAGGTCAGACATATGTGGTGATTGTAAAATGTGGCCATAAATTCTTTGACACTGTCTACAAAAGATTGAGCTAAATTTTTCTGTTCTTGAGTGTCAACTGGACTTAGTGACTTGCATCTAACAAATGGAATGTGGTAGATGTAGCAGTGTATCACTTCTGAGACTAAGTCATAGCAGACATTATGGCTTTTATTTCTCACTGTCTTTCTTGGATGACTGGATCTGGGAGAAGCCAGTTGTTATGTCCTGAAAGCCCTCATCCTTATGGAAGGGCTCATGTGAGTGATCTGGGAAGTGGATCCTTCATGCGCAGTCAGGCCTAATGACTGTAGCACAGGCCACCATCTTGACTGTACTTCACAAGAGGCCCTGAGACAGAACTACCTAGCTCTGTCATTCCACATTCCTGGCCCATAGAAACTGTGTGAGATCATAAATATGTATTATTTTAAGCTGCTGTATTTTGGGATTGTTTATTATGCAGCAATAGATAACTAATAGAACTTACTAAATAACCTAGCAGTCCTACACCTTGACAAATGAAAATATTTGCATAAAAACCTATAAAACTCAATATTCATACAAAGACACATTTGTAAATGTTTATAGCAAGTTTATTCATAATTTTCCCAAATTAGAAACAACCTTCAACAGGTGAGTAGATAAATAAATTATGGTATATTCACACAAAGGATTATTACTGAGTAAGAAAAGAGACAAAATATTGATATATACAACAATAAGGATCTCAAATGCATCATGATCAATGAAGGAAGCTAATTTTAAAAAGATGTATACTACATGATTCAATTTATTTGGCAAAGCAGATGGATCCATACTCAGGATCTGGTGATGATTGAAGGGATTAACTGATTATAAAGGCACTTGAGGCAACTTTAGGATGTTAAAACTGTTAGGTATCTTGATTGTAGTAGTTTGTTACCTAATCATATATGCTTGTCCAAACTCAGAATTATATACCAAAAAGGAAAAATTTTACTGTGCACAAATTATATCTGAATAGATCTCACAAGAAAAATCTATTTCATGAATACAACTAACAGGCCTTTTAGGGTAACAATGATAAGACTTGGTATGTACTAGTAACTGCTTCAGAACTGTGAAATATGAACTCTTGACAGTGGACTAGTACAGGAAAACCTCTGAGTCATAGTTTCCTGAAATGGGTATACTTTTTTGTATTTTAGATCTTATGAACTAACCCGGAAGGACCGATTGTACAAAAATATCATTCGGATGCAGCATACTCATGGATTCAAGGCTTTTCATATCCTCCCTCAGACTTTCCTTCTGCCAGCTGAGTACGCGGAATTCTGTAGTAAGTGCCTGACTGAGAGTGCCCCAACTCCCAGCACCTCAACTTGGGCAAATTTACCCAAGAGGCTGTCTCACATTAACAACCAATTGGAGCTTTTCAAATCCTTGAAAAATTGTGGTTCTCTAGTAAAATAGTTGCAGACATAAATTTAAAAAAATAATGTTTTATTCTGATGGTGCCCCTTTATGTTTATTCTTGGTAGGGCAACACTAATCATTTATGTAAGGACACAGTGATGTCATTCAGGCATGTCCCATCTTATGTATTTTTGCTTGATTGTTGCTTCATCGATGAGAGGTAGTGCCTCTATAAGGACATTTTGTACTTCTACATATGAACTACCCTATGAGGGTTGCCGTGAGTAGGACCTGACTAAGTGGCACTTAACAACAACAATAAAAAAATACACATGAAGGCCAAATAAGGTGTTAAATGTCAGCTGTACTGCTAGTAAAGTGACATAAGAGCCTGTGGCGTGGGTCTGGGTCTAAAATGGACTTTTTATCAGGGCTTCAAACTGAACCCAAATCCAAACCCTGAACCTGTTCAGGTTCAAGCACTTAAAAAAGTTTTTCTGAATCCAAACCTGAACCTGGAGGTTTGAATCCTATGTGTAATTACTGTTTCTTTTGCTTCATTGTAAACTTACCTACCCAGGCCCACGCTGAGGAGCTGGGCTATTTCAGGCCCTCCTCCTCAGGAACAGAGCCTGACTCAGTAGGCTTAGTGCAACAAGAGGCAAAAGTGCAGCAATAATGCAAGAGTCTCAATTGTAACTATAATAGCAGCTGACACTAATGAACATTTACTATCTATTAGACACTCTTCTAAATGCAGCTTCTGTTCTGAGGGAGTTTTACAGATGAGAATAAGTACAGATTGTTTAAGAGACTTCCCCTAAGTTCTGCAGCTTGCACATGTGCAATTAGAATTCAGATTGGGAGCGTGGCTTCAGAGGCTGTGCTTGCCACCACTGTGCTTTATCACTGGAGAACCTAGGCAGTGTGCCTGAGGTGACCACCACTTCCCAGTATCGCCAGTGAAAGAGGACCATCCAGGGAGGTATAGAGATAAGACAGAAAGTTTCATCTCAACAAATCCAGGAAAGAGACTATTATTCTTTTATGAGTAGAGAAGGAGAGTTCCCTTTAGACTTCTGGACTTCTGTTTTTGTAGCTTGTTGAGCTTACTGCCTGGGTCACCCAGTGGGTGTTCATCTTTTGGGAGAAGATACCAGCAGCCCATCAAGGGCTTAGAGACTGATTGTGGCTCCATCTGGGACCATTGGTTGGCATTTTATTGTTGACCCATAGAATGCTCTGAAATGGGTCATTTGTTGTTGTTGTTGTTGTTGTTAAGTGCCTTCGAGTAGGTATCTGACTCATAGCGACCCTGAGCATAATAGGCAAAACACTATTGTCAGTGCTTCTCTGCTGTTCACAGGGTTTTCAATGGCAGATTCATTTTTGGGAGTGGGTTGCCAGGTCTGTCTCCCAAAATGGGTCATAGAGAGCACTAATTAGATGAATCAGCTTCTCAGCTACAGTGTCCTTGGAGCTGAAAAATTTGTAGTTAATGATTTTTTGGTTATGTCACTGGCCAAGTTACTCAAACCTCTGTGTGCCTTCATCTCCTCATCTTTAAATAGTCCCTCATCTGGGACCATTACTGTTGTGGAGCTTTTTATGTTGCCAGGATGTTTAAATAGGTTAATATATGGGAAGCACTTGAAATGGTGCCTGATAGGTGTTTGATAAATATTTAATATGATTTCCCATTTCAAGTTATGTTTAACTATTATTATACAGTAAAAGTGAAAAATTGTGCACTGAGCCTACATGACACTATAAAAATGTTTCAATGAACATGTCAGCAGCATAAAAGGGTTCTAGATATGAGCTCTTCCTGTTTTTAAATTCCTAAAATGTCCAGAATAATTTTCTATTACATTTTGAAGGAATCTAAGTTGAACCTAGCAGATCCCCTGCTAGTTCTTATTTCACTGTAGTCCTACTCTGGAACAGAGAGTTGGGGTAGTCTGCTCATTCTGGAAGTAGGTAGAATTAGAGTTCCTCTATCACCTCAAGCCTGGCCTAGGTTTCTTTTTTTTTGTTGTTGTTGTCTGTTTGCTTGTTTTGAGACAGTGTTTTGCCATGTAGCCCAGGCTGGACTCAAATTCATAATTCTCCTGCTTCAGCCTCCTAAATGCTGGTATTATAGGTGTGGACCACCATCCCTGGGATGGCCAGTGTGTCAGTGGAATTACTTCTTGAGCCTGTTCTTCAAACCCTTAAATGTTCCACCTTTTAAACAAAAATGTGTTCAAAAGGTCAGTAGAATATATAGCATTATTTCAACCATAACCCAATGCCACCATATTTAGGCCAGCAAATCCAGGTTAATGATATCCCTTGATCCCTAATATAAATCATTCACTGTTGTTGTCATCTAAAGACCACTGCAGGGACTTATATGTCTGTGAAAGAAGGGGGACAGGGAAGATTGATAGTGAAGTGGAATGTTCTTGGTTTCATCTTGCCACAATGCCAGACATTCTGTGCCACTGGTCCAGGGTGTCTGATTTCTTCTCTATACCTTAGTCTATTTGAGAGAAATCCAGCATCATTGGGTTAGTTGTGTTGCTGGGTTTCCACATTAGAGGAGAAAACCACCTTTTCCTACTGTCTCTTCCTAAGAGACATTCTACCTCTTAGTAGAGTCTGTTTTAAGTTCCCTTCTTTTCCTTAACGTCCATCTAGCATGTGCAACTCAGAAATTCCATTTTTTTCCATGACTCTTGTTTTCCTCACCTTGCATTGTTTAATTCAGTATGGGCAATAGTAGATTTTTGAGAAGGAAAGGGACAGAAACAGACTTGCCTTTAAAAAAAAAAAAAAACTGTGTGAAATGAATTGGAAGAACCAGAGAGAAGAAAAATGGTTGTGCTTTGAAAGTTATTGCAGTGATGTAAGAAGTGTTGATGGACTAAGCTATGCAGCAGGAATGGGCAGGTGTGAACAGAGAGAATGGGAGGATAAGCAAGGTTTGTTAACTAGATGTGAGGAGCATATAGCAGAGGTCCAAGAGGCATTTGGATCTGAGAAGCTATGAAGATCAAGAAATCCTACAGAAATCCTTTTCCTTTTTTTTCCATTTTATGAGAGGTAGTCTCACTATGTTGTCCAGGATAACTACAAACTCCTAGGCTCAAGTAACCCTCTGGCCTCTGCCTCCCTAGTAGCTGCAACAACTACAGGCACATTGTGTTGCGTCCCACAGGATCATTAAGATTAACCAGGGAGCAAACCAGGAACCTAAAGGAGGAGCTATTACTGGGGAAGAAAGGTGTTAGATTTGGCCATGGTATAGATTTGAAGTGCTAACAGGGCAAGCATGTAGAGATGTTTTGCAGGCAGTTGTAAAAGAGAGAAAGATTGTGGAAGTTGCAGATGGAAATGACATTTAAGGGAGAAGGAAAAAAGAGAAGCCCCACAGAGTAAAGGAGAGAATGACAGAAGATGAGCAAGGGATAGAGGTCTCAGAGGAGGCAGGAAATCAAGTACAAGGGTGAGCTTTAGAACAAGAGATGGGCATGCTTTTCCCAAAAGGAGAGAAAGAAGGCGGCTAAGTTCCAGCCCAGGTAAGACTTTAGATGGAGAGGAAAGCAGGTAAGTAGGTTTATGTTATGAGTTCCCAAGAGGATGATAAGGTCTTGTGCCAATAGTAAGGAGCCTAGGGGTGAGTTTGCATGTCCAATAGGGACGGAAAGGATCTGAAAACCTTTGAAAGAGAACTGAGGAGGACTGGACATAGGGTTTGGCAGAGACACTATCAGCCAAAGTAATCTCATGAAGTTAAGCTTTTTGTCGTAATAAGAGAATACCTTAAATCCATCCCTGAAGAGATCTAGCCCAGAGACCAACCACTATCTCCAGAGATGTGAGAGCCTGGATACTCCCTGAACTTTCCCAGGTATTAGAGTGTGGGAGTTGTAATACATGATATAGGACTAGGCTCCTGGTGACACCATTGCCAGTTACAATGTTTAGTTGAATTGAAGGTCTGTGATCCTGAAGAACATAAGGATCTGTTGCTAGCTCTAGTCACTTCCCTCAAGTGGACAGTTTCTAAGGAAGGAGAAGAAGGAAGCAATGAAGAAGATGGGGTGACAGCAGTAAAAAAAGCAAAACTTTCCCTGGAATTGTGTTCTATGGCATCCCTAGTTATAAGAAGTTGAGAAATGATTCTGAAATATAAAGATGGTTGTGATGTTAGCCACTTCATTGCAAATTTGGTTATGAGAAGCTATGAAGATCAAGAAATCCTTTTCTTTCTTTCTTTCTTTCTTTTTTTTTTTTTCGTTTTATGAGAGGTAGTCTCACTATGTTATCCAGGATGACTGCAAACTCCTAGGCTCAAGTAACCCTCTGGCCTCTGCCTCCCTAGTAGCTGCAACAACTACAGGCACATGCTGCTGCATCCCACAGGATCATTAAGATTAACCAGGGAGCAAACCAGGAACCTAAAGGAGGAGCTATTACTGGAGAAGAAAGGTGTTAGATTTGGGCATGGTATAGATTTGAAGTGCCAACAGGGCAAGCATGTAGAGATGTTTTGCAGGCAGTTGGATTTCAAAGCAATCAGTAAAGTTCTAGAGTTCATGTTTTAAAGTTATAAGAGATCATAGCAAATCAGACACAACCCCTCATTTTAAAGCTGAAATTAGGTAGGTTAAGCAAATTGCCTGTGGTGTCACATACTTAAAAAGCTGGAATTAGAACTCAGCTCTTAGCCAGCCGTGGTCATGCATGCCTGTAATCCCAGTGAATTGGGAGGCAGAGGCAGAAGGATTGTTAAGTTCAAGGCCAGAGACAGCCAGGGTAATTTAGCAAGACCTTGTCTTAAAATAAAAAGTGGGTGTGGGATGAGCCCATTGATAGAGCATTTGCAAAGTATGTACAAGTCCTGGAGTTTAGCCCCTAAATACCACAAAAACAAAAACAAAACCCAAAACAAGAACTCAACTCTTTTGAGTATCTTTCTGTTACACTGAGCATGCTGTTATGTGGAAATGAGAAGGTACTGGAAAGGGTTGCAGAACTTACCTGGAACATCTTATGCAGGCAGACTGCCTAGACTCTACCCTGCCTTGGCCACTGAATTTTATTGCTTCCTGCCCACATTTTTAGCACATGTGAAATAAATTGATCCTTGCTCTGAAATATCTCAAATCAAAAAGTCTAGCGTAGAAGACAAGTCTTTAATATTTAGAATTTAGAGAACATGATAATAGTGAAGTACCAGAAGTAGCATTTACTTCTGATAAGACTAGTTAACAAAGTGAAATTGATTAAACAGCAAGTTAGGTGGCAGAAATTGCCTGCAGCTAGACTTTCCCTTTGCTGAAAATGAGAGATTTCTACATCTGATTGTCACTGTGGAGGGTTCTATCTCCAGACAGCTTTGGTCATTTTCTTAGAGATTTCATAACTCTCATTGTCGGTAATTACTTGCTTAATGTCTGCCTTTTTTGTTAGTCTATCTTTAGGAGGGCTGGGATTTAGCTCAGTTGGTAGAGCGCTGCTCTGCAGTCTCTGAAGTCCTGGGTTTGATTCCCAGCACCCCAAAAATGGGAGAAGGACATGGCAATCCACTCCTGAGGCAATCCCAAAACAATCAGCCATTGAAAACCCTATGAGGGTCTCTATGAGTCGGACATGACTTGAAGGCAACTGACACCAACAACAATCTTTAGGAGGGTGAAGATTATCTTTTTCACTACTGTATTTCCCACACCTAGCAAACTGATTGACAGTTTAGATACTTAGAGGTTTTGAATGAGTGAATGAAGGTCATAAAATTTTAAAAATGTCTTGTTTTCATACTAATAGCTTCCCTGTGCTCAGTCAATTCACTTTCTCCTCAGAAACCTTGGGAAAATGACTATATATATGTGTGTGTGTATGTGTGTGTGTATATATATATATATATATATATGTATATATATATATATATATATTTCAGTGGTCTTACTTTATGGAGATTTAATTTTTGTCATATGAAACTATAAAACCTGTCTTCTGTAGTGGACTTTAAAATTATATAAATTACATTTTTTGAAGGATAGTATATTCCCATGGCACAAAAATATGTAAAACAATAATCAGTGAAAGGTCTCCTTTCTCTTCCTGTTCCTTAGTCACCCAGTTCTCCTCCCTGGAGCTAATCAGTGTTACTAATGTTCTGCATGTCTTTCTAGAGACATTCTTAGCATTTACTAGTAAATACCTTGAGTGTGTATGTGAACAGAGTGGCTCATACAATACACATTGGCTTGTGCTTCCTTTTTTTTCACTTAATAGCTTATCCACAAGGTCATTGTGTATCAGTTAGTTAAAAACACTCTCATTTTGTGTGTTTGTTTAATATTCTGTTGTGTGGGTTCAGGTGCCTTCAAACTTCCAGCCTTTGAGTCAGTCTTCTGCCTGCTTTTGGACATCCTATGACCTAGAAATGATTCTTACATTCTTAAATGGTTGGAAAAAAATCAAGAAAAATAAAATTTTGTGGCATGTGGAAATCATATGAAATTGTGTTCTTAAGTTTTATGAGAACATAGCCACGCCCCTTTGTTTACATATTGTTTTCAAGCTATAATAATAGAACTGAATACTTGTAATAGACATTGCATAGCTCACAGAACTGTGGTTTTAGATGTGATGTTGTTGTTAGGTGCTGTCAAGTCGGTGTCCTACTCATAGCAACCCTACATACAACAGGTGGAACACTATTGTCAGTGCCTCTCTGCTATTCATCGGATTTTCAATGGCTGATTGTTTCTGGGGCCGGGTCCTTCTCCCAAGCCAGCAGCACCTGGTGTTCCAAGGTGGTATCCCATCCAAGTATTAACTAGTCCTGATCTTGCTTAGATTTCGAGATCTGACGAGATCGGCCACCACAGTGGTACAGTTGGGATCGGCCACCACAGTGGTACAGCTGCAGGCAGATGTGGTATTTAATTACTCTTTTGCTATTATAATGCAGCATTATATAATCTTATACATACATCATTTCACACTTGTGTGAATACTGCTCATAGAGCTTTAGATTCAGTGTGGTATGTTACATTTTTTTCTAATTCTGTTAACTTGCATCAAAGGAAATGGCAGGAGAAGATGGAAAAGAGTGGACAAAGAGCTCCTTTCGTTTCCTCTTCCTGGTGAAATGGTTGTGGCACTGACAAAGTCAAGTTCTTGTTGGGAGATCTTGAAGAGACTATTTAGCTCCTGTCAGGTGGAGAAGGAAGAGAAGGAAGCAGTTAGTGCTGGCTAGTTTTCTGGGGAGAGGAACTGTGCCAGGGTTGTTGGTCCTACAGGCATGATTGGGTCCTGCAGGCCCCAATCAAGATAGGGAAAAGTTTGTGTACTTATCTGAGGAATTGAAGAGGTAGTTTAGCATATAAATGGAAGTACTTGCTGCTTATAACTTGAAACAGAGAAACACGAATTTTAAGAGACTTTGTTGGGTTTACGTTATTGTGCTCTGGAGAAAATGGCCCTGATATCCTAATGCAGAACAACCTACATACTTTGAAAAAAGGAAGCTTTGTGAGATCTGTTGAGAAACACTTGCATTTACTTGACTTCTTCACACATGTGTTCTTTCTCTGTCTCTCTTCTTTCAGAGAAGAAAACTATTAAGAAAAAAATAAGTACCTTATTTTCATCTTTCACTTTTCCCACTGGTTTGAAACCATGACTACTGCTGCCAGTGGGGTGTTTCATCAGAAGGGGAAAAGGCAGAGGTAGAGTGAGAACTAGTTATGCACTCTCTCCAGCCTGGGGTGTGAGAACACATCAGCACCCACTCTTCAGCCCTTGTTTTCTTTCCGTCCTCCCACATTCCCAAGGTGGAAGACAGAACCCATCTGCCTCTGCCTAGACTATGATCAAATCTTTAGGAGTCTTAGTATCAGTTATCTGTTTTCTCTTCTCCTGACCCAAAGGTATTTAAAGTCTAAAGCTGGACCTGGAGAAGGATCAGAAGTAAATGACTCCTTGTACTCATAAATTATTGTGCGTCTTTGCCCGGGGCACTCTGTGTGATTTAAGGCTATTTTTTCATTTTAAGCTCTGAGGAATTATTTAAGGAAAGTAACCGTATTAGGAGATCTAGCTTTTGACACTCATTATCACTGTGTGCTGAAGGTCCTTTAGTTAACAGAGGTAGGACTTTCAAAGATGCCTGAAGATTGTGTTTGTTTGGTTGGTTTTTGGTGAACCATGAGTTTATTGGAGTCTTGAAGGTTGGTTGTGAGAATAATAGACAAACATCCAGATTTTGTCTTATTTTGTTTTCACTCTCATTTAAGAAAGAGGAAATAGCACAAGAAATAGATTTAACAGCTCGAGTAATTTTGCCATCTTCTTTCCTCCTTTTCTTCTTCTTCTCCCTTACCCTCCCCCCATTTTCCTTTTTAAGGCTAGTCCAAAAATACACGTAATTTTAGCTGCTATCCTTTAGGCTAGAAATTTGGAGGGTTCTTTGGATATCTAAGTAGATTATCACTGTCGAAATTGAAGATAATAAGCTCATGCTCTTTCTTTCTCTTTCTCTCTCTCTCCATTTTTATCTCCCAATATTTTGAGCAGATTCATATTCAAAGGACCGGGGACCTTGGATAGTAAAACCAGTGGCCTCCTCTAGGGGGCGGGGCGTCTACCTGATCAATAATGTAAGTATGCCAAAGATGGCCAACCTGATACTCATGGTTCCTTCTCATTAAGAGCCAATATTCCCTTCTGAAATCTTCATTCAGAAGTGAGTGGAGGATGGGTGTGCATTGGCTATTGTTCACCCTACTGATACCTCCTTTCATGCCAGAATACTTACTCCATGGCCAGAAAGTCACTTGATCAAATTTTGGGGAAGGTACCCTTTTGTGTCAGCAGAAAAAAGGTACCTTTTCTGTTTTTAGCATATTGTCATGTTAGCTCCTCAGCACTAAGCATTAATTGGTAGTATATGCTTTTAGTTGAGCAGAACTGTGGGTTCCTGCTTTCTCTTAACAAGCAAATTCACTTTAATGTAGTGTGGGATCTCAGCTGTTCTTCCTTTTTTCTCCTCCTTTCTTTTCTTCCCTCCTTCCCTCCTTCCCTCCCTCCTCCTGCTTTTCTTCCTCATGCTCCTCTTCATTGAGAAGCCATCAGTGACTTGATTCTTTGCAAAATTCTCATTGTTTTGTTTTAAAATTTAATAAATGTACAGAGTAAATAAAATCCCAACTCCAGTCTTTCTATACTTTCCACAGTTGTTAGTTGAAATAGTTGATTTATGTTTCTTCTTTTCTCAATTTTATATTTTACTTGGTAATTCCCAGTTTGATATTCATTACGTTCACATCACTTCCTACCTGGTTTTCTCCATTCTGTCTCTAAGTTTGATTATTTTTTATTGTTATATTTTAAAGGGTTATAACATTTATAATTCTCTCCAGTAACTATGATTCAGTTTTTCTCCCTTATAAAATGAGTAAAAAATTTAAACTCAATAGAAACAGAGTTTACAGTATTAGGATTCTGAAATTTAACTAGTATCTAAGTCTAGACATTTTTCTTTTTTTCCTCCTGTATGTTTGGTGGGCTCTTTCAGTGTGAAAGCCTTTCCTTTAGCTCTGGGAAAATTATCTTCTTCCTATCTTTGTCTTCACTTTTAGAACTCCTTTTTGGGGCATTATGGGTCTTTCCTTCATGTTAACTTTTTCTCATTTTTAATTCTTTGCCTTTTTCTTATCTTTATTTTGTGAATCACCAGTTTCAGATCTGTACATTTTGTTAATCATTCATCCACTGAATTTTTATGTTGACCATCATACTTTAGTTTCTAGAAACTCTTATTTTCTGATTTTCTTTATTTTTCTTCTTATTTATAAATAACAGCCCATTATTGTTTAGTGGCTGTAGTTTGCTCACCTGTCTTCCTGAGAATACCAATCAAGAGTACTCTTCAGTTCTTGAATTTTCTTGGGATCGTTTTCTTCTTGTGATTGGATTTCCTCAGTTTTTATAATCTTTAGGTATTGGGCCATATTTATGAATGAAAGACCAGACTGATTGAAACTGGCAGCTGGTCTAGGTTTCCCTATGATTGTGTAGGTCTCTTTCCCTGAAAGCTTCTCCCTAGGTGAGAGGCTGACCATGCGTTTTCTGTAAGCACAAAGCCTACTGATTGTCAGGCTTTACCGAGATGGATGTGGTTGAGGGTGTGGTTGAAGAGCTGCCTCTTTCACATTGCTAACTTAAAGTGGGCCTTGTGACCATAAAGGAGATTTTGATGAGTTTCTTCTTGGGCAGAGCTGCCTTTCCTCTCTTTTCTTGTTTGTGTCTGTTGGGGATAGCGTGGCCTCAAATTCTCTACACCTCCATGGAACCCCTATACCCACACAACATGTCTTCCCCAAAGTGCGTCATCCTTAGGTTTGATCCTGAGATTACAAGCTGCTGCTTGGGATGTTGGAGAAGGTCCACTGTCTTGCCATTCCCAAGCTGTTTGGGAATTAATGATCTCATTCTTATTCCTTGGTCCACCCTACTCTTCATTTTTTTTTTTCTCTGTACTGGGGGTTGAACCCAGAGCCTTGAGCCTGCATGCTCTGCAAGTGCTGGACCACTGAGCTGCGCCCCCCCAGCCCATTTTTTTTAGTTTTTTGAGACAGGGTCTCACTAAATTATATAGACTGCCTGTGGTCTCCAACTTGCAATCCTCCTGCCTCTGCCTCCCAAGCCACTGGAATTACAGGCATGTGCCACCACGCCCAGTTCCTACTCTTCATTTTTATCAGCTGCCAGCTTGGACCTTCACAGTGGCTTCTTTGGGACCCTTCACCCCCACCCCATACACACACACACACACACACACACACACACACACACACACATTTTGGGTTTGGGCTTTCTCAGCTTTGTTTTTTCAACCTGATCCCATCTGCTTTCCATCTTTCAGGATTTCCTTAAAGTTTTGGTCAATTCTGGCTCATTTTAGTTTTTTCTAGCCTTGTTATCATTTCATGCTTTTGGAAAAATCTTTTCTGTCCATTCTTTGGAACTTTGTAATGGAAGGTAGGGGTAGATACTTTGTGTGTGTGGCCCAAGCGCCATCTTAAATTCCCCAGTTATCTTTCACATTAAGCTATTTCCTATGTGTGGAAAAATGAACTTTCTGAAGGATCTTCCCCTTTGGAAAATTCTCAAATTCGGTCTGGGCCCCAAACTATAGTAAACAGTGATGGCCAGACCTTTCATGCTAAATAATTATGGGGTCTGGTTCTAAAAGAGCAACTATGAAAATACTAGGCCTTGGCTACAGGTCCTGTTACTCAGCTTGGGTCACTCTGGAGACCTTTTACCCTTGGTCTCATATGACATAAAACCTGGTCAAATGCCTTGGCTTGCCCTCTTCTTGTCTCTCTGACCTTGGCTTGACGGGTCCTGTCTGACAGCCTTCCTTCAGCTCTGTGCCAGGAGTTCAGTGTTGTTTGAATCTCATAGATGGTGTTAGTTTGGGTTTTGGTTTTAGCTGCCAAATGTAATTGCTATTGAAAGTCAGCTATGGTACAAGTTTGATTTATATTTTCTTAGACATAAGTTAAAAAAAAAAAAAAGATCTATTCCCAGTTCATTTAGGGCTTTTTTCTTTTGGAATATTCTTTTGCCCTAGTGATTTGTTCTTCTAAAGCTAATACCATAAAGACCAGAAAAGTTAAACTTTCCTTCATGGGGCTGAGAACCCTGTGCCCTAACTCTTCACTGGTCCTGAGGCTCATAAAGGGAATAACATGTCTTTAGGGAACGCACATTTGGCAGGCTCTATAAGAGTCTCTCCCTCCCTACTCTCACCAGGCTGAATCTCTTGAGACCCCCTGCATAGATCAAAGCACTTGGCAGGACCTTTTGCCTTTCTCCTCCCCCTTGGTGAAGCTTTGGAATGAATCTGATTCTTTTAGGTATTTAGTGGAGGTGCCAGACAGAAGCTTGGGAAGATGCCAGGAGGTGCAAGAGGAGCTGGCAGCACGTATAACTAATGGGAACATATCCCCATTTCACCCCCAAACTGGAATTTTATCACCTTAAACCCAGACCTACAAACCATGTCGTTAATACTCCTCTCTCCTTATACAGAAGGCCTAACCATTCCCTCTTTTCCATACCTGGATCCTTTCCCATGGAATATGTGACCCATTAGCCAACGGATGAAGTAACTCTTTCCAAGGTTGCTGCCTGTTTTCCTTTTAGATTTGAGGGGGAGGAAGAGAGTGCTCAGACGGAGGGTCTGTGTGCAGAACTCATGTGAGTGAGTGAGGGACTCTGGCAGGGAAATGGAGTTAGGTGTGAGGGCCAAATGAAAACATCTTTCTCTGCCTTCCCACTGGCCTGAGAAGGCCTCTAACAAAGCTTCCCTGGAGTAGTGATAACCTGTTGGAAAATATCTGGAAATAGCAACTTTTACCATAGGGCCAACAGGATAAAGGATAGAAAAAACATCATTTTTACATAATACTAAAGAGAGTAGTGTGGACTCCTAAGGATGGAAGCATCTTGTTTGGTTGGATGACATGGCTTCTTAACGATGCACTCTTTTAACTCTAGACATACAGCACAAAGGAACAAAGCTGATGCTCGAACTCTTCTAGTAACCCGACTAAATGCCATACTCTCCCAATTCTGTATATTTAAGTCCAGGAGGGGAAAGACTTGGTGTTTTCTGATTAAGGTATGAATTTGATTATGGAAGTCCAATTCAGACTCATACGTTATCCATGGCAAATGTAGTAATAATATACTCCCTGAGGTTGTGAAGTAGTAGGAGGTGGTTTAGGTCACTCTGCTTATTCCTGTACTTGTGAATATAATTCTGTACTCTAATTTCTCTTTATACATCTTTGTCATATGTTCTCTCTTCTTATTTCAACAAATATTTGGGAAGTGCTGCCTGTGTGCTAGGTGCTATCACTGCTTTAAAACCTGTTGAGAAATTCTCCTAATTCTTAGGTATCTCCTAATTCTTATATTTCTTCGTCATAATTCAGGGCACTACTCTGAGTAGAAAGACATGTGGCATGCTTGATGAATGCTGTTGAGTTATGGAATGTAACAGTAGAACACATAGATACTGTTGAGTTTACAATAATAATAACAACAACAACTGATATTTCTTGAGCATTTAACATGTAGCTACAACTCTGCCTTGCAAATATAGTCTCATTTAATGTTTATAAGACTTATAAGATAGTTATTATTTTATTAATAAGTGATACAGTCAAGATTGTAACTCAGGTCCAGCTGATTTCTCTGTGTGTGCGAGTGTGTTTGTGTGAGTGTATATATTTTTTTTTTTCCCCTGAGACAAGGTCTCACTGTGTACCCCAGGCTGGCCTAGAGCTCTTTTTTTTTTTTTAATTGGAAATTTTTAATGTACACCTTAATGTGATTCATTCTGACATGCTTTTCATTGTGACATTTCCATATATGCATTTTGTTGTACATTATTCATATAGGTTCCCGCTTACCCTCTTGTGTGCTTCCCCCCCCAATCAACGACTTCTCTGTCATTTACTTGTCTTTTTATGGTAATCTTTTTCTATATATCAGTGTGTTCCAGTTCTGTTTAAGATAGAAACTTTTCCTGCATGGCCTAGAACTCTTGATCCTCCTGTCTCAACCTCCTAAGTACTGGGATTACTGGCATGTGCCACTATACACAGCCAGAGAATACATCCTTTTTTTTTTTTTTTTTGTGGTATTGGGGGTTGAACCTAGGGCCTTGCACTTGCATGTTTTGCAAGCGCTATACCACTGAGCTGCCTCCCCAGCCCATTTTTTTACTTTTTGTGACAGGATCTTGCTAAATTACATAGACTGCCTCTGGTCTCAAACTTGGGATCCTCCTGCCTCTGCCTTCCGAGCCTCTGGGGAGTATACACTCTTAACCACTATACTCTTCTACTATATAGTAATTTAACTGATACCCAACTATCCTTTTATTCTGTGAGCTTATAATTTAATTGGGGTTTAGCTCAGTTGGTAGAGTCCTGCTCTGTGCGCTTTGAGGCCCTGGGTTCAGTCCCCAGCACCATAAAAATGGGAGAAGGATCTGGCAACCCACTCACAATCCCGAAACAATCAGACATTGAAAACCCTATGAATAGCAGAGAAGCACTGACATAGTGCTGGGTATGGCACAGTGTCAGGGAATGTTTCATTCTATTGTACCTAGGACTGTACAAGTCGGACCCTACACACTGGCACCTAACAATAACAGTGCAGATAGAAATGAGAGGTAAAGACAATAGGTCACATATTAAAGTTATCTAAATAGTGTATGGATTTGTGTTATGCATAATTCAGTGGATAAATGCATATGATAAGGAAGGGAAGAGAGGAAATAGATATGGGCATTAGATGAAGAGGAAACCATCACTAGTGTATCCTTTGGTACAGAGGACAGTTAGATGGTCATATATGTATTGTAGCCAATAGGTGTTTCTGAGTTGGATGACAATTGTAATTGATTAATTTTAAGTTTGGAACACAGCCTGTAGCTTTCCTGCTTTGAACAGTGGTTGCCTCAATTCTTCCTCACTAACTGACTCAAAATGGAGATGGTACTCGTGATCAAGAAATATAAGGACATCAGGAAATGGCATGGGTGGTTAAGTCTATTGGGGATGAATCAGTGCTGATTTTATCATGTTCATATGATACATAGAGATGGGTTGCAAAAGCTGCACTCTGTGTTTGAGATATAACAGTAGGAAATGAGAACGGGTTCTTATTATCCTAATTCCAGAGTTGCTCAGTGTGGTTGTAAGTGATGTTATGAGTCATAAAATTGTCCTTATTTTATGAAAAACTATGGCATTTGGGGTAGGAAATGCCTTGTTCCAAAGATAAACTTTTGAATTTGGGAGATAATTCTTGGGTTAGAATATTGGGGAGAACTACAAAGAGTGCTTGAAAGTGAAACCTTTGAAACACACTGCCAGGTTCCAGTGCTGCTGTATTGCTTATCAGCTATATGTCTTCAAGGATGTCCCTAACCTCCCTGATTCCTTCCTTATATGTAACATAGATGGTGGTATACCTCCCTCATGGGATTGGGTGGGGATTAAGTGAAATAATACTTGGGGCTCACTTAGAACAGCTCTTGGCACATAGTAAATGCTCAGTACATTTATTAAATTTGAATTGTTTCTGCAAATGTTAATAGTTATATCTGAGCTGCTACTGTACCTGTCATCTCATAATTATTATCATTGTCATTTCCTTTTTGGAGCCATTTTCCCTGGATAGATTGACTTGCACTGATTCCTCTATCATAATCTAATCACACATGGAATTGTTCTATTTTAGATATCTTAATATTACTGTTTCCTTCATACAGAATACATAATAACTTACTGCTTCTTACCATGTCAAATCTAAAATCCCCTTGCTAAGAGTTCACATCCTCTTACCAGTGAGATCTCTCTTTCTAGTTGTGTAACTATCCCTTTCATTATTTCCCAGTTCAGGCTTTTATCCTCAGGCCCTCGAATCTGCCTACGTTCCTTTCTACTGGATTCTGTGCATACTGTCTTCCCGTGATGGTCTCCTTTCCTACCTGATGGCATTCAACACTCACCTCTGTACTTACTTTTCTTTGGTCTCCCCTGGCTGGTCCACCTTGCAAGCTGACATCTTATATCTGCTTTGAGTTTTTCTGTGTTGCTCTCCCTCCACCTAAATATTAAATTCTTTGGGGGTAAGAACTACAAAATCTTAAGTTCTGTGAGGGCAGAGATTGTATCTGTTTTCTTCATCACTGTAGCCCCAATGCCTTCTACAGTGTCCAAGAGTGGTCACTATTTTATTGGGTAAACAATTTTTTTCATTGAAGAAATCTTCAAAAGATCTAATTCAGTCTTTGCACACAGTTGTTGAGTAAGTGCCCTTAAGTGAATCAATCAAACACCCATTCCATTTCACAAAGGAAATGCTAGGTTTCATTGTGGATCTGTAAGTTCTCTAAACAACTTAATGAGAGCCTGCATTTAAGAATAATGGTAATGTTTTTTAAACTTCCATTGATGTTTACATTTTGGAAGAAGCAAGTTTTTATTTATTTTAGTAAGTAGATCTTCTTTTCTTGGCAAGTAACTATTAAATATCATGTATATAAATCTTTAAAGCTATTTAGGCTGTATTTATTATGTGAGAGGTGCTGTGTAAATTTATTTTTCCTCCATTGTAATTGAATACCCATAGTATTTATAGAAGTGGTATGTTATCTGGCCAATTGAGTATTACCAGTGCTTTGGAGGAAAATGTTTAGAGTTTTAGTTTTCTACATTATCATTTCTTAAAAGGCTAAGAACTTTGCTCCTTATTGTAAATTAGAATGCCTTTGCATTTTTCCCCTTTCATTCTTTCTGTTTACTTAATAGCCAAACCAGATTTCCCTGGAAGAGAACATCCTGGTCTCCCGTTACATTAACAACCCCCTGCTCATAGATGGTGAGTTGTGACTCGATTCTAGAACTAGATTGGGATAGATCTTACTAAACTTTTTAACCTTTTCATGGCATTCTGTAGTACGTCCTTTTTAGGCGTGTATGAAATTCTTGGCACATGTGATTCCAGAGATGAGATTGGTTCCTTACCTTCCACCAAGAATTATTTTAAAGATGAAATGAGATAAGAGAAGTTGCAAAGGCTAGGGGTATAGCTCAGTGGTAGAGTGCTTGCTTAGCATGCCCAAGGTCCTGCTTTCAGTCTCTACCATCATAAGAAAATAAGAGAAAGTGCTTTATAGGTTATATAGAAATCTCTCTGTATATATAAACTATATAGTATGTGTATATGTGTGTGTGTGTGTGTGTATATATATATAGCAATTGTATATATTATAAAATGTATTATGTAATACAGTGTTGTTGAATAATATAATTCTTCTGTATCATCAAAAGGCAAAGTGTATGAATAGTGTGTGCTTCATGTGAAGAGGAGTGTTCATTCTTTCCTAGTTCTTGGTTACATTGTCCCTGTTAATTCTGTAACAGAAAACAAATGAACTTTTCCTTGTGAATCCAAACATTTTTTTCTAGATTTCAAGTTTGACGTGCGTCTCTATGTGCTTGTGACTTCCTATGATCCTCTTGTCATCTATCTCTATGAAGAAGGATTGGCTAGGTAAGAGACTTTGGGGGTAGAGGGGTTGTGTAGGTATATTAGGATGGATCCATTAAAAAGATTTCTAAAACAAGACTGTTTCTTTCTGTTAGGTTCGACTCAGGGAAATAGAGTGTACCTAGGTGGGCTTCAGATGACAGAGAGCTATCTTGATACTGTACAGTCTCACTTGCAGTTCCATACAAAGTATGAAGAAACACATGCCTTTCTCAGCAGGAATCTTTGTCACAGAGTATTTTCATACAGTGATAATGGTTATGGAGACTGTGGAATTAAGATAATTTGCCATTGTTCTTCAGAATAGATCTAGAAAGAAATGTAAAATCCCACATTTATTTACTAGTTTTATGCCAGCATTTATAAATTCCTTCTATCAACCTTATAGATGGTACATTTTTATAGTGGAAGAAACTGAGACTTAGAGCAGTCTAGGGACTTTAAGTTGGGTGGTAGTGAAGCGAGGATTTGGACTCATTGACTGAACTATCACGCTCTATCTTACTCTGTCATACTTAATGGGTATTAGCTGCTTTGTTTCCCTTATGTGCAAGTTATATACCTGGCAGTTGTTGTGTACATATTATTCTCATGTTTTGTAGATTTTAAGGTAATGTGACTTACAAAATTAAGTTCAGTTTATAATGATTTGGACTTGTTTCCTGTGTATCTATAGAATTTTAGAGGTTATAGTGTTTTCATAAGCTCTTTAAATTGTTTAAAATAAGTAGGTAACTTTGTTACGCTTGCATTCTTTTCCCCCATAAAACTTTTGTTTAAACCCATGAGTTTGCCCTGAAGTTCTTCTTATGTGTCATGGTCTTGATGTGACAGAGCATAGCAGTCTAGAAGGTGGTCTGCATCTGTGCGCAGTCAAGACAAACTAAAAAAAGACAGTCCATGCATGTTTCTGTATTTTAGAAAACACACTTTGAAGATGGAAAATACCATGGATAAAAGAAGGTTACCTATTTATATATAAGTGATGAGGAAAATAGACACAGTCAGAACTTTAGCAGTCCCCATTTATATAGAGGGGCTTTAACACATATTTTTGTACTTTGACAACTGTTATGTGAGTGCTTTTTTTAGTATTTCATATACCTAATTGCCTTTGATGTCTCCTATGACTAAAATCAGAGTGAGAGGACACTAAAATCAGAGCTTCTAGCTGGTTGAGCCATGCCTTCCCTTCACCTCTAGATGGCAATGACAGCATTTATAAACTCTGTCATATTATTAACTAATATTTCTGAAGTTGAGCCCCAGGAACACTGGAGGCTACTGGAATGTCATCGTTCTGGCCTCTTGTCCCTTGAAAATTGAGAAGGGGGAAAATAAACATTTCCTAGTTGTGGATAAAGGTCTGCACCAGGCATCTGAGCATGAACTATTAGCTCTAACCAGGTCTTCATAGGAAGACATTTTCTTTTTTCTTTTTCTTTTAGACTCTTTTTTCTCTCATTATTGGTAAATGATTATGGGGTACAGAGTAATACAGTATTGGCTTTTTCCATTAAGCAACTATTATATCACTTTTGGCTATACTTTTATCAACTCAAAAGGTTTATGGAACCTTTTGACTAATATATAGTAAAACTCATGTGCATATTTGGGTTATATACCCCTATTTTTCCCATGTACTCATAAAATTGCATTGTTTACATTGAGTTTATCCTCTCCCCCTCTATCCCTCTACATTGATTCTACTCCCCATTCCACAGGAAGACGTTTTCTGAAGTCTTCACAGACACATGTGCTCTCATACTTTGAAGTATAGAGACAAGACTGGGTATATAAGCCTGGTTCCCATATTGTCTAGAACAGAAAGAATGTAAAATATACCCCTGACTTCAGCTTAGGGGTGTAAGGTGCTATGGATTGCAGTTTGGAATTTGAAACTTCTGAGCTTTCCCTCTTTTGTATCATGAGCTTCTCCATTCTCTTTCCTCTGCTCATATTCATCCCATCTTAAGTCTTTTGTCCTGCTTGGAAAATTATTATATCCTGCCATAAACTGGACTTTTGGAATACAGAAACGATAACAGGTTACTTATGTGCACTGTTTTTCAAGGATATCATACTAGCATATTTTGTATAGTATTAATAGCCCTCCCTGTGGGTAAAATTTGACACAAATTTAAGATCTTTCTGGTTCAGAGCACAAAATGAGAATAGTAGTAGCATTTCTTAGAGAGTTTACTATAGATACACAAACACGTTGGCTACTTGTTATATGCTGGATGTCAGAATGCACTAAATTAAGTATTCTCTTGCTTCCAGCAGTAACTAATGTGTGTGTGTGTATGTGTGTATGTGTGATATATATGTGTGTGTGTGTGTATCACATATCTAAAATTCATCAATAAATGAATTTTCTCAGAATAACTAGGAAAATAGCTTTTAAAATACTTGGACCACATGGATTTTTAGGGTTTTGGTTAGCTTTACTTTAAAGTATGTTGTTTTTGTTGTTAGGTGCTGTCAAGTCCAGTCCGACTCATAGCCATCCTATGTAGCATTTTCAGTGGCTGCTTGTTTTCAGAGTGGGCTGCCAGGTCCTTCTCCCTAGCCTGCCACACCTGTTTTTCCCAGGTGGTCTCCCATCCAAGTACTAACCAGGCTGACCCTGCTTAGCCCCTGAGATCAGACAGGATCAGATGCTAGGGTGGTGTGGCTATAGCTCACCTGAAAGTATGTTGTTGTTGTTGTTGTTGTTGTTGTTAGGTGCCGTGGAGTTGGTATCTGACTGATAGTGACCCTCATAGGGTTTTCAATGGCTGTTTCAGGATTGCCTTGGGAGTGGATTGCCAGGTCCTTCTCCCATTTTTGTGGTGCTGGGAATTGAACTTGGGACCTCAGAGACTGCAGCGCAGCGCTCTACCAACTTAGCTAAATCCCAGCCCCCCTGAAAGTATAGGTGAATATAAAAGCTTTACCAAAAAGTGGTACATGGAAGTATGATGAGCTACTTGCCGCAGTCCTATGAAGTACATTGTTCTGTACAATAACTTCATTGTGCTTCAGTTTCTGTGTCTTTACTCACTGTGTTTCTTGGCATTCACCTGTTTCTTTTCAGTCTCAGAGTGTACCTACTGTGTCATTACATTCAACAATAGTCATAGTTCTTCCAGATCTTCAGCTTCTAGTAATCCTGTGTCACATGTGTTTTGTGTAGATATAACTGAAGATAATAAGTTTGGGATGAGATCACCAGGTCATTTTACTTTGAGGCTCAACAAGGAAAACCATAATGTTTCCTAATGAGACAGAACTAGAGGCAAAGATAATTATTTTCTTTCTTTAGAAAGAAAGGTTCTTATACCATATCATTTCTGTTTAGGGCTTCAAATTAATGGTAGGTGCCGGGCACGGTGGCGCATGCCTATAATCCCAGCGGCTCAGGAGGCGGAGGCAGGAGGACCATGAGTTTGAGGTCTCATGTAACTTAGAGAGACTCTGTCTCAGAAAGTAAAAAAAAAAAAAAAAAAAAAGGACTGGGGGTGCAGCTCAGTGGTCCAGCACTTGCAAAGCATGCAAGCATGAGGCCCTGGGTTCAACCCCCTGTACTGAAAAAAAAAAAAAAAAATGCTAGGTGACAGGAAGTTCTTTTAAAAGACAGTTTTGTGAAATAGATTATTTTGTATAAATTCTTTACCTTTTCTTTAAAAAGACCCTACTTTCTTTATAGATTAATGTTTCAATCATGCTCATTTTAGTTACACAAGAATCTGGAGACACCTCATTATTTTCTTATGTGTGTAAAATACTGAAGAAATGTTAAAATGAAATTTCTTTTCTGGTATTTGGGTCCAGTGTCTTATGGTCCTGGTAGCAGTGTCCTAGAGGTCTACCCTGCTTTTGAATTCTCCAGTCATGTTGCTGTTTTGCACCAGCAGGGGACACTCAGTTTCCAGAGAGAGAGATGATGTTCTCACCAAAATGGTGGAGATTGATTTTCCTTTCAGAAGTGGAATCCAAAAAGACTTTGTCCTGGATTTTACAGCTTTAGGTGGATCCAATATCAGGTTTAAATGATTTGACAAAGCCCTTTTTCAGACGAAGGTAATAGCCAGATTTGTACTGAAACAGGAAAAATAAAAAGTCTAAAAAAATTAAAGCCAAATTGAGCTGAAAACCACACGTACTGTCAGTGACCCAAAGATAGGTAGCACTAGCACTTTGGAGGACACGACGGTACCCTCAGGGAACCTCAAGGGTTCTACCCATCCTGTAGAGGTAGGCAAAGAGGAACCAGAGAAGGCCCCATTGACCCTGCCTTTTTTCTGTGCTCTGCCATGTTATTCAGTGAAAATGCAGAAAAGAGACCTGAAAGCATTTATAATGCCCTTCCTTTCTCTCCACCCCCAGTTCCTTCTTCAGAAGCCTTTCTTGCTAATTAACACTGGCTCCACTGGGATATTTACCTTTTCTCTGCTGGATGCCTGTGGTTTTGAAAGAATTCAGGTACTTGCTGATTGCCAAGGAATTCAGATTACCTCACAGGCTGTACACTGTCCAGAATCTGCCACAGAGGCAAGTGGAGGGAAGAGACACCAACAAGGGGGAGAAACCCTTTCCAGTGCTCATTGTCATTCTCCCTGGCAGGCCCTTGCTGTTTGTGAAGTTTGAGTCATTTCTGGCTCTGAAGACAGAGGATCAGGCTGGTAATCCCCTCCCAGACGGCTCTGCAGGGCGCTGCCTAGTCACTGCAGCATTTTGGCAGCCTCCCTGCTGCAGCTGGTTGACAGCAGATCAGAGAGCTCTTAGGCCTCTTGTTCTCTTCCATAAGATTTTTCTGGGTCAGGCCAGGATGAAACCTAGTGGCTCCTGGCAAAGGCTGCCTGAGGTGTAGTCTCTTCATCATCCTAGCCTCTCTGGCTCAGAATGGCTACACCTGCTGAAAGATAACTCATGTGCTGCAGCTTAGGGTCTCCTTAGGGCTGAACTCCACTTTTCTTTGTATGTTTACACTGGATATAGAGAACATAACTAACAGAGAATGTTTAACTGTCCTACACCTAGACTCTCTGTGACTGACTGTAGGAATATACTGGGTCAGGTTCTTAGAAGAACAAAATAGTTTTTGAATAGCATAAGAGAGTTTATAGTATCCCACTGATTTTGTGCTTGCTTCTCCCTTTTGGTTCTGTATTGGTAAAGATCTTAGAACAAGCAACTCAGATGTACTTTCAGCTAATAAGTACCACAGATGCTTCTTGCTTTAAAATGGGGTTATCCAGACAAACTCATCGTATGTTGGAAATATCCTAAGCTGAAAATGCATTTAATGCACATAACCTGCCAGACATCCTTGCTTCACAAAATGGTTTACTGTTAACTATTGGTTGCTATCCTCTTGATCTTGTAGGTGAGTGGGAGCTACAACTCACTGTGTTGCCCAGCATCATGAGAGAGTATCTTAGCAGGTATTGCTAGCCTGAGAAAAGATCAAAATTCAGAATGCAAAGTATGATTGCATATTGTTTTTGTACCATTGTAAGGTGGAAAAATTGTAAGTTGAACCATTATCAGTCGAGACTCTTCTTTATATGCTTAACTTGAAATTCTTTCTTCACACGCACACTTGAGTTTTAGATAAATGATTGCCATTGTCTTGATTCCAGGTGAGAAATATTAGAAAGCAAAAAGGAGGTCTAACTTTTAAGAATGTGTTGTCAGAATAAAGATAATGCATTGTTTTCAGAGTGATTAAAATAAAAGGAAAGGGGGACATATACCTCCATATTCATGATTAGGCTGCAAAACAGTATTTAGGGTTTAGGTATGTCCAAGAAAGTAAGCCTCCTCGCCAATGTTTTCTTGACTTAAAGATCTAGGCTTATTGTGTGAATTTTCCTAAATGTTGATCTCATTAAGAGGGGGGCGGTTCACGACTCAATTCATCATGTAAATTTTAGCCTGTGTTAGGATGAGTATTTGCAAATTTTGTTCTGGTGTACCTAGTAAAGAATTGTTTCTTTTAGGTTGTTGCTAATAAAGGAATTATGTTGAATTTTTAGATCTAAGTAGGATGAAATACGATAATATATGAAGATCTAATTTAAAGGTCCCTCACATCTGTCAGTTTGCCATACTGTATGTATGTTACTGTGTGCTTGTATGTTGCTGTGATGCTGAAAGCTATGGCACTTATATTACAGATACTGGCAGAGTCACCCATGGTAGACAGATTGAGCTTCCAAACTAAGACAGATTAGGGAGAAGTACATGGCTAACCTACTCCTGAAACAACCATTGAAAACTCTATGAGTAGCAGAGAAACATTGTTAGAGATAGTGCCTGAAAATGAGCCGCCCAGGTTGGAAGGCACTCAAAAGGTGACTGGGGAAGAGTTGCCTCCTCAAAGTTGAATCCACTTGCTGATGTAGCACAACTCAAAATGAGGAGGAGCAACTGTAAACATCCGTTAATAATTGGAATGTGGGATGTACATAGTACTAATCTAGGAAAGGTAGAAATCATCAAAAGTAAAATGGAGTGCATAAACATTGACATTCTATGCATCAGTGAGCTAAAATGGACTGGCATGGGCCATTTTGAATCAGATAATCATGTGGTCTACTTTGCCAGGAATGACAGATTAAGGAGAAATGGGGTTTCATCCATCATGAAAAAGACATCTGTCCTGAAGTACAATGCTGTCAGTGATAGAATAATATCCATATGCTTACAAGGAAGGCCAGTTAATGTGACTGTTATTCAAATTTTTGTACTCACCACTAAGGCTACATATGATTATAGCAATGATTTTTACCAGCTTCTGCAATCTGAAATAGATTGAATATGCAATCAGCATATACTGATAATGACTGGTGATTGGAATATAAAAGTTGTAAACAAAGTAGGAGGCGTAGTGGTTGGAAAATATGGCCTTGATGACAGAAATGATGCTGGAGATAGCATGATAGAATTTTGTCAGACCAATGACCTTTTCATTGCAAATACATTTTTTTTTACCAACATACATTTGGCTATACATTTGGAAGTCACCAGATGGAACATACAGGAACAAATTGACAGCATTTGTAGAAAGAGACAATGGAAAAAAGCTCAATATCAAAAGTTAGAACAAGACCAGGTGCTGATTGTGGATCAGACCATCAACCTCTCATATGCAGTTTCAAACTGAAACTGAAGCAAATTAGAACAAGTTTTTGAGAGCCAAGATATGACTTTGAGTGTATCTCACCTGAGTTCAGAGTCCACCTCAAGAACAAGTATGATGCGTTAGACACTAATGATTGAAGAGCAGACAAGTTGTGGCATGACATCAAAGACATCATTCATGAGGAAAGGAAAAGGTTATTAAAAAGACAGGAAAAAAGAAAAGACCAAATTACATGTCAAAAAAAACTTTGAGTCTAGCCCTTGAATGTCGATGAGCTAAAGTAAAGGAAGACATGACAAAGTTAAAGAACTAAACAGAAGATTTCAAAAGGCAACTCGAGAAGACAAAATCAAATGTAATGATATGTGCAACAAGTTGCAGTTAGAAAACTAAAAGGGAAGAACATACTGTTTTTCTCAGGCTTAAGGAATTGAAAAAAAACGCAAGCCATGAGTGACAATAGTGAAGGTTTCTGCAGGGAACTTATTAAACAATGCAGGAAACATCAAAAGAAGATGGAAGGAATACACAGAGTCATTACACCAAAAAGAAATGGTGAATGACCAACCATTTCATATGATCATTTGCATATGATCAGGAACCAATGGTACTGAAGGATGAAGTGGAAGCTGCCTTAAAGGATTTGGTGAAACACAAGGCTACTGGAATTGATGGAATACTGACAGATGCAGCATCGGAGATGCTAACTTGTTTATGCCAAGAGATTTGGAAAGCAACTCACTGGAAGAGATCCATATTTGTGCCTATTCCCAAGAAAAAGGATCCAACTGAATGTGGAAATTATCAAACAATATCATTAATATCCCACGCAAGTAAAATTTTGCTAAAGATCATTCAAAAGCGACTGCAGCAGTATGTTGTTTGTTGTTTGGTGCTGTCAGGTCAGGTCTGTCTCATAGCAACCCTGTGTACAATAGGACAAAATGCTCCTTGAAAATGTGCCATGCCTGGCAATATTGTCAGTGCTTCTCTGCTATTCATAGGGTTTTCAATGGCAGATTGTTGTAGGAGTGGATTGCCAGGTCCTTCTCCCTGCCCTGCAGCACCTGGTTTTCCCCTGTGGTCTTCCATCCAAGGACTAACCAGGCCCACCCTGCTTAGCTTCTAAGATCAGGTGGGATTGGATGCTAGGATGCTATAGCTGCAGGTGCAGCAATATATAGATAAGGAACTGCTGGAATATGAAGCCAGATTCAGAAGAGGGTATGGAATCAGGACATCATTACTGATGTCAGATCGATATTAGCCAAAAGCAGAGAATACCAGAAAGATATCTATCTATGTTTTATTGACTATACAAAGGCATTTGGTTGTGTGGATCACAGTAAATTATGGATGACATTGCAAAAAATAGGAACACCAGAGTACTTAATTGTACTCATGAGGAATCTGTACATGCACCAGGAGGTAGTCATTTGAATAGAATCAGAAACACTGCCCGGTTTAAAGTCAAGAAAGGTGGGTTTCAGGGATGTATCCTTCATGGTACCTCTTCAGTCTCAATGCTGAGCAAATAATCTGAGAAGCTGAACTTTATGAAGAATGAGGCATCATGATTGGAGAAAGACTCATTAACCTGCATTATGCAGATGTAACAACTCTGCTTACTGAAACTGAAGAAGTTTTGAAACATTTACTGATGAAGATCAAAGAACACACCCTTCAGTATGGATTGTGCCTAAACATCAAAACAAAAATCCTTACAACTGGGTCAGTAAGCAACTTCATGATAAATGGAGGAAAGATTGAGATTGTCCACGATTTTGCTTTACTTGGTTCTATAATCAACACCCGTGGAAGCAGCAGTCAAGAAATCAAAAGACAGCATTGTGCTGGGAAAAGCTGTGGCAAAAGACCATTTTACAGTGCTGAGAAGTAAAGATGTCACATTGAAGACAAAGGTGCACTTGACTTATGCCATCGTATTTTCAGTCATGGCATAATGATTGTGAAAGCTGGACCTTGAATAAGGAAGACAGAAGAATTGATGCTTTTGAATAATGGTGCTGGAAATGAATATTGAATATACTAGGGACTACAAGGGGCTGGGATTTAGCTCAGTTGGTAGAGCACTGCGCTCCAGTCTCTGAGGTCCCAAGTTCAATTCCCAACACCGCAAGAACGGGAGAAGGACCTGGCAATCCACTCCAAAGGCAATCCTGAAACAGCCATTGAAAACCCTATGAGGGTCACTATGAGTCAGATACTGACTCGACGGCACCTAACAACAGGGACTACAAAAATACCCAACAGGTCTGTTGTGCCAGCAGAGTGTTCCTTGGAAAGTAGGATGGCTACACTACGTCTAACGTATTTTGGACATGTCAGAAGGGACTAATCCCTGGAGAAGGACATGTTGTTTTTCAGGGAATTATCCAACCCTCATCTTGCCCCCTGATTGGTAATCAAGGCTCTCCCCTTGATTGCCCAATGTGTGACATCTGGTTTCACTCTCTATTTGACTGTCACTCCTAAATTGGTTGCACCTACCCCCTTGCACCCCCACCTGATTGTCATCTTGAGGCAGTAAAGGCAGTTACCCCAGGGCTATATAAACAAAGCTTGCTCGGCATGTGAAGCAGCTGCTGCTGCTAGGGCTGCTGCTGATAGTAATGTTGAGAGGGCAGCAGCTGCTGATGGTGATGCTGAGAGCTACTGCTGCTGGTGGGGTGACAGTGGCTGATGGTGTTGCTGAATGCTGAGAGCTTGCTGGTGATGATGGGGCTGCTAATGGTGATGCTTCCAGCTGCAGCTCCTAGCTTCCTGCTGGGAACTCTCTCAGTCTGATCACCGACTGGATTTGACCAACAACAGGGAGGCATCTCTCCTGGTGACCACTGAGACCAGGACAACTAGATGTTGCTCTCAAGGAAAGACAGACTACAAGCAAGCTAAGGAAAGCCTCTTGGACCCAGCACCAAGAGGCCAAAGTTGAGGACAGTCTCCGGTCCCAGTGCTGGAGGCAGAAGAGCCACAGCTGCCCTCCCACCCCAAGGAAGCAACCAGAGCTGCAGCACTTGGGCTGTTAACACTTGTTTGGGTTTCTCTGCCCTTGTCAGGGCAGAGAGAGAGAGACAATAAAGAGCTGCTTTCTTCCCCACAAAGTCAAAGCACCTGATGCTTTTTCCTTTCTCCTGTCTCCTGGCATTCCTGAGGGCCACGGGCCACAGGAGTCCTTACCCCTCAGCTGAGGGTCCCAAGTGACTTGTATTTAGATATCTGTGTGCGTGGCAGCACCTCCAGTCTGAACATCCAGGCCGGACTGGTTGGTGCTTGCCCCACAATATTTGAGAGAGGGCAGGTCAGTGTAAAAAACGAAGACCCTTCAACCAGATGGACTGATGCAGTGGTTGCAACAATGGGCTTAAACATAAAGAAGATTGTGTGCCTAGCCCAGAATTGGGGAGTGTTCTGTTCTGTTGTACATAAAGTTGCTATGAGTCAGATCCAACTTGAGGGCACCTAACAACAACAGCAATTTAAAGGTCATAAACTTAAATGCGTACAAATATATTCTCTGAAGGAGTTTGGCCAAGTGGAGCCTGTGGCCTGGGAGAGTACCTGTTCCACCTAAAGGTACTTGTTCTGCAGTGCCAGCAGGTCACTGATACTGGAATTGCCAGAATTTCTCTTTTTTTTCTTTCAAGGGAGTCTGAACCTCTACATTTTTATAGTGAGGCTAATTTGTTTTAGACTTTTGGTTTCAAAACCATTTTGAACTTGTAGAAAAGCTGTAAGAATAGTGTGGAGATCTGCCTTTTACTCTGTCTAGAGACCCCATTCAAATTCTGCTAGTTTTTCTACCATTATACTTTATAACAAAAGGACCCAATCAAGGATCACATTATATTTAGTTGTCAAGGTTCTTTAGGTTCCTTCAGTCTGGAGCAGAAAGACATGTCCCTCCTGACATGTCTTTCTGTGACTTCATGACCTCAGCATTTTGGAAGATTACAGGCCAGTCATTTTTCAGATTGTCCTCAATTTGGGTTTGTTTGTATTTTCTCATGATTAAACCTAGGTTATTCTTTTGGGTCAGAATACCAAAGAAATGATGGTAGTTCTCATTTCTTTATATTTGATGGCACATGATAAGCATTTAGTGGTATTTGACCATTAACATGCTGTCATGAGCTTCCTCCACTATAAAGTTATTTTGTCTTTACCTCTATAATTAGTACATATTTTATAAGGAATTACTTTGATACCATATAAAATCTCGTTCTTTATCTCATTTTCACCCAGTAATTTTAATTTCTATTGATAACTTTTTGCCTGAATTATTGCAATAATGATTGCCAAAAGATTTTCTAAATCCCATCATTCCTTTTATTATTTAGCATTTTAATGAAAGGAAAATGTCTCTCCTCATCTCATTCATTTATTCATTTGTTTATGCCTATGCAGACTTAAAGATTCCTGTTTTATTTAATGGGTTCCTTTACTATCATGACTTATTTTGATGCTCCAGTTATCCCAAATTTGGCTAGTGGTGGCCCCATTAAGCTGACCTTGTGTCCCTCGAAATGTCCCCATCATTTTTTTAGCACAAAATGTTTCAGGTTCATCCTGTTCTTTCTCTGACCTAGCCCTGGAATCAATCATATTTCTAAGGAGCACTGATTATACTTTGTCATGGAGAACAGCATTTAGAAATCAAGATCTGGGTACTAGATATACTTTTTGCACTGGGGCTTTGCAATGGACAGAGCTAGGAAACGTATGTCTTTATGTACATATACACATATATACATTTATATCTATATTTCTAGGCATTGAAAAGCAAGAGTTTATTCCAGTTCTAGTTTAAAATGACAGGGTACCTTCTAGCATTTTTTCTTTCCATAGTTTATCTGTGCTACAACAGTGAGAAATCTGTCTTCCATTATCTTCAGCATATTTATTTATTTTCTCAGTTCTCTTGTTTGTAGCCAATCTCCTGGTCTTGTTGGGCCACCACCCCACTCAGATGCTTTCCTTGTGTGGATTCAGACCCCCATGGGGCCATTGCCCTGCTTAGATAACCTCCCGTACTGCCTTAGGCTCCCTTCCCACCCCATCTATCTTCCCACCTCATCTACCATCTTCCTCACAAGGGCCCTGGCCGCTACTGGGCTATAAGGAAGAATGTTGGTCAAGTAATTCAAGTTAAAAAATAAATAAATTTTTTAAAAACAAAAGAACCTTTGTAGGTTAATTAGAATAATCAGAACTAGTAGACCAGCTCTAAGAGACCTAAACAATAGGAGTAAAATGGTGATCAGAGGTGCATATAACCTATTTCATATGGGTTTTAGTGAGAGCTCTGTCTTATGTATTTTGGACATGTAGTCAGGAGGGACCAAATCCCTGGAGAAAGACATTGTGTTGGGGAGAATGGCAGGTCAATGAAAAAAAAAAAAAAAAGAAAACCCTCCACCAGATGGATTGACACAGTGTCTGCAACAGTGTGCTTAAATATAAGTAAGATTGTGTGCCTGGCACAAAATCGAGGAGTGTTTCTTTCTGCTGTACATATGGTCGCTATGAGTTGGACTCAATGGCACCTAACAACAACATTAGATCTGACTGGGTTAGGAGAAAGGCAAGCACACATCTCTGCCTTTTCTCTGCATCAATTTTCTACATTGTCCTTTTTGTTTTGCAGGACTAGGGGTTGAACCCAAGGCCTCGTGCTCGCATGCTATGCAAGTGCTATACTATTGAGATGCACCCTCAGCCCATTTTTTTACTTTTTGAGACAGGGTCTTGCTAAATTATTCAGACTGCTTCTGATCTTGAATTACAATTCTCCTGCCTCTACCTCCTGAGTCTCTTGGGTTACAGGTGTGTGCCACCGTGCCCAGCTACATTGTCCTTTGGGCTGAGTGGAGTACAGAGTGCAGTGCATTTGCCCATTAGGGGAACTTCTACATTAAGTATAAGCCTTTCTCCTCCTTCCCCTAATACTTACTTGTTATTGCTCCTTATGCTCTGTAGAAGCCCATTGAGACGTTAGTAATCTTGTCTGTGCCAGGGTTCAGAATAAAATGCTCCAGTGAAAGGAAGATGAAGAAGAAGAAGAAGAAGAGTGATTCTAGTAATCTTGTCTGTGCCAGGGTTCAGAATAAAATGCTCCAGTGAAAGGAAGATGAAGAAGAAGAAGAAGAGTGATTCTGTTAAGGCACAGCCCTCTTGAAAAAAAGGCATACAGGAGGGTCAAAAGTGTAGATACCAGATCTAATTTGCCACCGACTTTTGCTGGGCTTTTTCCTCTTGACCAAGGTGGATCAGGTACTCATAGTCAGCTGAGATGAGAAGCCTCTTCCTCTGAAGTAGAACTTTCTCCTCTCTTGAACTCATTGTTCTTTGAAGGGAGAAGGTGGCAGGAGGTATGTCAATGGGAACTAATGTCTGATCTAGTAGGGTAGCCTCTGGGGCCAGCCTGGGCCCCTTTTATATTTTACAAGAATTCACATGGTGGCTACCTTCCACCTGCTTGGAGAACCACTATAGGAGGAAAATTAGGATGTAAAGGCAATGTTTACTCACCATCAAGTGACATGAAGAAGAACTCCTGGAAGTTTCTGGAAAATCTGAGGTCCTTCTCAAGCATAGACATAATGCTTGTCAAACTCTTGTCCTTTAGCCATACATTCCTGGTCAAAATTTTCTCTTTGTCCACATCCTTTTTCCTGGCCTCATGTTTGTTTATTTTAGGTTCTTGGGTTTAACTTTTTTTTTTTCTTTTCACTTTTCTTTCTTTGGCTCTTGGATATTTCTGGTACAGGGAATTAGGGAGCGGAGATAGTGGGTGGGTGAGAAGAAATAGAGAAGAGGAAAATTTTTAAATGCTGACCTTTGATGTGGTAAAAATTCATGTTGACTTCATAGTCTGGGTAAGCATATGTAAATAATTTGTAAATCATATGAAAATAAACTTGTGGCCTTCCAGGTTTTTTTCACACACTTGGATATGCCTCTTGGGAAAACCACTTTAGGGAAGGGTGATATGGTTATAATGGTATGTAAACAGGGGTTGATATTTACCATAACTATTTGCCTTGAATGGCCTTTTGTTGATATTGAGCATCACTGGAAAGTTTTCTCCTTCCCTGCTTACTTCCTACAGAGGGTCATATATTTTATGCTTTGTCTTCTTTTGACAGTAGTCCAGGATATCAAATTGCTGCCCTGTTTTGAGTGGGCTCCATGTTTAATCCCTCTGTCTTTTGCCTTCATTCCAGATTCAGAATTAGTTTCTTGCCCTATGTCCATATTTATGCTGTTCTACTTTGTTTTTAATGTTGCTGTTATTGTTCTTTTTAAATGAATTTTATAAGTCAGTTCTATTCTTTTTATGGATGTGAATTTTAAGTCTCTACATTGCTCTGCTGACTTGTTTTTGGTTTTGTTTAATGTTTTTTCATAAAATGTTGTAGTACTAGTCACTGTGTGGACATTGAGTAGGTATTCCTTGACCAGCTAATGCTCTGTCATCCTTAACATCCTACATACAATTGCCCAGGTTGTGAATAACTGTTTTTCCAATTTTTGTCCTTCTTATTGATATAAGATTGATACTGTATAAGATAAATAGTATCTCTTAGTTGTTAAGATCATGGGTTTTGGAGCCTATGTGATCTTGGTCAAGTTACTTAATCTTTCTAAGTCGAGTTTAGTTTTCATATCTATTTTAAAAATCAGATATAATATGACCTGTTTCATAGATTTGCTTTAAGGAATTAATATATGACATATATACATACACACATATATACGTGTGTGTGTGTGTATACACACATACATACACACATATATATATGGACAGTATGGGGCTGGGGTTTAGCTCAGTTGGTAGAGTGCTTGCTGTGCATGCTCTGTGGCCCTAGGTTCAATCTCCAGCACCACAAAAAAATGGGAGGACCTAGCGGCCTACTCCGGAAGCAATCAGCTATTGAAAACCCTATGGATAGCACAGAAGCACTATCAGATGTAGTGCCTCTTTCATTCTGTTGTACATAGGGTCTCTGTGAATTGGATCTGACTTGATAGCACCCTACAACAACAACAACAACATTATATATAAAACTTAGCATAGGTGTTGTCAGTAGGCATTTAGTATTTATAAGATAATGATGTTATCTTCCTTTATTATTATTTCACTGATCCTCACTTTGAACCTGCATTTCCTTGAAATTCTGTTCTTGGCATTTAACCTGTGTCCTTCCTATCAGATTTGCAACCGTGCGATATGACCAAGGAGCCAAGAACATTCGGAACCAGTTCATGCACCTAACAAACTACAGTGTGAATAAGAAGAGTGGAGACTATGTGAGGTATTGGCTGGGTCTAAGCCAGAAGTCAGACTCCAATATGATTATTAGAGAGGTAGAAAGTTAACATGTTACCTGTGATAATTCTGCCTTCACCTCTTGAGTCACTGGGATTATAAGCATGAGCCACCATGCTTAGCTTGGTGTCACCTTTCTATACCAAAACATGCCTTCACCATTTTTGTTTTCCCTCATTTGACTTATGGGTGGAAATTTAATAGGCATATGGAACTTTTTAGAAGTCAACATTTTAGAACTGTGGTCAGAGTTGGGCACTGTCATTGCAGCAACTAAGAAGGCTGAGACAGGAGGAATATGAGTCTGAGGCAAGAGGCAGCCTGTGCCATTTAGCAAGACCTTGTCTCAAAACAAAAAATAAATGGGTTTGGAGAGCAGCTCAGTGGTAGAGCACTTGCCTAGCATGTGTGAGCCCTGCAACACCTCAGGGCTAAAGAAAAAAGAGTAGTGAGGTTATTTCAGCACTTGGAAAACATATCAAAAACTTTAAAAATATTTGAACCCTTGACCCAGCAGTTCCATTTCTAGGAACTTAACCTTAAGAATTGAAGGCTATATGCACAGGATTAGAGATAGAATGTTCTTTACTGTATATTGTTAGATGGGAAAGCACATTATAAGACGGTATATGCAAGTGAATTTCTTGCTGAAATCTGTCAGACAGCTAAAGCTATTTATTTTTGCTGGGGAAGGGGGGAGAGAGAGAGATGTACCAAAATGTTGACTATGCTTAACTATACAGGGTGAGATTGTGGGAGGGTGATTTTTAGTTTCTTCTCTGTGCTTTGATGTATTTTCTATATTTTTCAAAAGCAAATGCTTGTATGACTGGGGGGGGGAAGTTAGGAAAAAAATAAAGAAAGAAAGAAATGAGGCCATCTGAAAAAATAATTGAGTGGAAGGGAGTACCAACCTAGCTGTGAAAATATTCTTTTTGCTCTATTTTCTTTCATCTTGCTAATTTTGCCAGAATGTAGAAAAATAGAAAAGAAGTCCAGTCACTTTGTAATCAGACTAAAAATATGTTCCTCAGAGGTCTGAGGGAGGGAGGGAGGGAAGGAAGGAAGGAAGGAAGGAAAAGGAAGGAAGGAAAGAAGGAAGAGGTGAATCTGGAAGTGATAGGATGATTGTTAGAGTACAGGAGGTTTTAGGAAATGCCCTGTGACCAGCATTTGAATTGGGTGAAGCCGTCATAGCCTTCACTTTGGAAAATGAGCAAGGGTGCATTTGGTGGAGGGGATGGTGGTGGGTAGGGACTGAGGGGGCAGTGACAAAAACACAAGTGCCAGGTTGCAGGACTCCAGCATCTGTGGGTGTCTTCCACATTTGCTGTCACTTGTCCTGTCACTCTAGTGCATTGTCTCTTCAGTGATCCTCAGAGGATACAGAAAAGCTGTCTACCAGAGAAGAGGGAGCTTACTTCACATGCCACAATTATGTATGTGGTTAGCACATTAAAGTGCTGTACTAGATTAGCTCACCAGTCCATCTCAACTCAAGTTCTTGTCTGAAAATGGCATCTGAGGTTGTTTTGTGGACTTATGTGACATTCACCCCTAAGACTAATATGTTATTGCCATTGTTGTTAATTTATTGTTGTTGTTGTTGTTGTTAGGTGCTGTCGAGTTGGTATCCTACTCATAGCGACCCTCTGTACAACAGGGGAAACACTATTGTCAGTGCTTCTCTGCTGTTCATAGGGTTTTCAATGGCAGATTGATTTTTGGGAGGGGGTTGCCAGGTCCTTTTCCCAAGCCTGCAGCACCTGGTGTTCCAGGCGGTCTCCCGTCCAGGTACTAACCAGGCCCGACCCTGCTTAGCTTCCGAGATCTGACAGGATTGGATTCCACAGGGCTACGGCTGCAGGTGTAGTCATTCTTAAATTTGTTTGCATTCTTTTGCATGTTTCTTTCACTCTTTCGTGGTATGTAGTTGTTGGGTAAGGAAGAATTAGCCTGCTTCTCCTCTCCCCTCTTCAACAAAGCAAAGTATGTGCATTTTAATTTCCATTTAAGAAATTGGTACAAAGGCACGTATAACAGAAAGGACCAAGAGAAATTGAGTGGATGGAAGTCAGCAAAATGAATGTTTTTCTAAAAATTTAAAAGGACAAAGAAGAATCTTAGTTCTATAGCCAGGCTCAGTGGCATATGTGACCTTGATTCACTAATTCATTTTAGTTGTGATGATCCAGAAGTGGAGGATTATGGGAACAAATGGAGCATGAGTGCTATGCTTAGGTACCTGAAACAAGAAGGCAAAGATACAACTGGTGAGTACCAGGCCTGTTTCCTTTTCAACTTCTCTTCTTTGTACAGGTTTACCACTGTCTCTTACCACGAGTTCCTCCAGCTCTGATAGTGTTGACTGTTCTTGGTGTTACTTTTTCTGTAGTTTAGAAGATGGGGAACAGGTTTCCCATGACTCCCCAAATCCATTTTCTTATTTCTAGTTTGGACAGCATAACTATTTCCTTTAGTCCTAAGTGAATCTATCCTTTTTAAATGTTAAATTGCTAAAATACTATCAGCTTTATATAATAAATTGCCTATCTTTATATTGTCTCTGAGTTCATATTTTTTAAGTTGATCATTTATGTTGCTGAGTTGGAGAATGGACAGAGTGGGCACTGTTGCTGAGGCTTGAGCAGAATGAGAAGCAGTGTGCACAAGAGGCTCTCATTCCACAGGGGAAAGGGTGTTAGGAGAGGAATAAGAAAGGAAGAAAGGTTCCTTCTCCATTCTTTGTCGCTTTTTGTCTTAGGAGGCCACCTACGTGCATCACTAGACGCCTACTTACATTCTTCACTCTGTTGACCTACTCATGGATGTGCCTGCCCTGTAGCATCCACGCTGAAGAGTGCAGCATAGAGGCTTTTTGAATGTTCTCACATGATTTTATAATTATATTGTGATCTGGAATCAGCTCCAACAAATGCATGCATTTTAGTATTTCTTGGTTCATTTTTAATTTTTTTTTATTACAGCGTTGATGGCCCATGTGGAAGACCTGATCATTAAGACTATCATCTCTGCTGAACTCGCTATTGCTACAGCTTGTAAAACCTTTGTTCCTCATCGCAGCAGTTGTTTTGGTAAGGAATGACAAGAAGCCTGATGTGTTTTCTGAAGAGGATCTTGGGAAGTTGAGGTGGGATTCTGGGGTAAACAGGCTTAGTGAGTCTACAGAAGTGAGAGATATATTCTGGACTTTTCTTTCTTTCTAAGCTCAAGTAGCATATGCATATACACTACTAAGAGGTTAATGGTGAGGTTTGTTGTAAGTCCCCTGAGGAGTAACTAGCTTTCCTTGTGGGAAGCAGGGATTGGAACTGAAGTATGGGTCTCTCTGTCGGAGTACAGTCAGAAAAACTCTGCAATGGACCGAACAGGAATCTAGCTCTAACAAATATATTCCAGAGCTCTTTGGCAGGCAGACTGGGAATGGATCCAAGAAGCTCTGGCTGGTACCAGTATGTGCTGTCTCCCATTTTCCGATGACTCCTCCTTTTTGTTTTAGACTTCTCTCTAGTGGGTTCCTCCCCCTCCTTTTCCTTCTTCTCCTCTTCTTTTGCCTCCTTCTCTTTCTCCTTCCCTCCCCATCTATTTGACCCCAACTTTCTAATTGCACAGAGGAGGAGAAATCGACAATTTACAACCACTGGATCAGGAAATCAGTTACCTACTGACCCACTGGCTGTTATTTTAGCACCAAAGGTGCCTGTGTACTCTTCCTTTCTATGTGGATAAGAAATTGTTAGTAGTAGTTGGTGTGAATGTCTGTAAGGTCACATAAGCTTTCAGGAGGTGATAGGCCTTGTTAGTATGATGCACTAGGGTCATTGAGAGGGAAGGTGATTAAAAGCATGATATGGAGTAAGCAAGTAGTAAGTACCTAAGGGGTATATGGCTTGCTTAGGAGGCGATATATAAAACACGGGCTTTAGAGCATGGCAACCTTAATTTGAAATCCATTTACACCCTTTACTAGTTTGGTGATTTTCATCAATTTACTCTGATCCTGTTTTCTTAACTATAAAGTAGCAGCAATGATGCTCTCTACCTCCTACGGGTACGTGAAGATCAAATGAGATGATGTATGCAAAGTGCTTGGCACAGTGTTGACCCTTAAGCTGTACTCAATAAAAATTATTTTAAAAAATTATAATTAGACATAATTCTTGATTTCTTTAATGGATTATGACAGTTTGTATTTGAGAGTCACTAAAGTAAAGGAACTATTGAGATTTTGAATAGAAGATGTGGCTAGATGGGGGCATATCTCAGTGGTAGAGCACTTGCAAAGCATGTGAGGCCCAGGGTTCAAACCCCTAATATTGAAAAAGGAAAAAAAAAGAAAAGAAAATATAGGTAAATCAGGACCTAAAATTGCACAGGAAAACAAGAGATACAACCTTTTTTTTTTTTTTTTGCGGTATTGGGGCTTGAACCCAGGGCCTCGCGCTCACATGCTTTTGCAAGTGCTGGACCCCCAGCCCATTTTTTTTAATTTTTTGAGACAGAGTCTCACTAAGTTATGCAGACTGCCTCTGGTCTTGAACTTGTGATCCTCCTGCCTCCACCTCCCAAGCCTCTGGGATTATAGGATTATAGTCCAGTGCTACCACCCCCCCCCCGTACTATCTTTTAAAATGCATCTCTAGATGTTTATATTTTCTAAAACCCTTAAATGGCTCCGTAGGCTTAAATCATATATATATTTGAAACTTGACCTTCAAGGCCTTTATGATCTAACCTTATCTGACTTTTCTAGAATTTCATTTCCCCCCTTATACTTTGTAATGCAGTTGCTCCATACTATACCTCTGTACACACCATGCTTTTGTGCTTCAAATAGTGTCTAAGTTCTGCTGTCTAGCTAGATAAAAACCCCTCCTGTCTGCCCAGCAACCTCTCATTTCTCTTATTGGAAGCCCTACTGAACACAGTTCCCTATTGTATCTCCTCCCCCATGCTTTTCTGTGCTTGTTTTTTCCTATTGCATGGTGCTGTTTTGTTTACACATATAAACCTCCCCAGTGGTTTCTGAGTTTGCCTTCTTAGATTTATGTATTTATTTATTTATTTGTTCATCTATTTATTTATTTGATGGTACTAGGTAGCTAAACCTAGGGGCTCATGCATACTTTGCAAGTGCTGTACCACTGAGCTGTACCCCCAGCCTGTTTCTTACTTTTTATTTTGAGACAAGGGCTTGCTAAGTTATGAAGGCTGCTTCTAGCCTTGAACTCTTGATCCTCCTGCCTCAGCCTCCTAAGTTGCAGAGATTTACAGTCATGTGCCACCACACCTGGCCTTTTTGAATTCTTAATAGTCACTGTGTCCCCTTTCCACCTCACTTTATTCTGTCAAACCAAATATCTCTCTTGGACCTGTGAGGACCTTGTCTAACCCTTTGCCTTTGCACCTACTTTATTTATCCTGTTTGGATTTCCTTTCTTGTATTACTTTACCTAATAGATCACTGCCATTCTTCAAGAAAAAGCCAAATATTCCTTCTTTGGTGACCTTTTTCCTAACTCTTCTAGTCAATGCTAGACTCTCCCACCTTCCATAGCCCAGCACTCTTTTGGTAACTCTGCAGTAGTACCTGTGTGTAATCTGGTATGTATTTATGTGTTGTCTCTCCTAGAGTACTTCTTGAGGACAGTAACAGTGTTTCTGAGCATCTCTTGCTCTTAGAGGATGTTTGGACACATTGTTGAATGAATACTTAGTGCTTGCTTTAGTTGCCTTTTGGTGGCCTGACAGTAGGCTTCTCAGTGGATCTGATTTGGTAATGTCTCACAGCTCTTAGAATTATTACAATCTCTTTGAAGTGAGGGTATAGGGATGTAACTCCAACTTCTAAAACCTTATTGTTGTTAGGTGCTTTGGCTCTTATGTGAGGGTAAATTTCTCATATTCCTGGGTATAGAAATCTTTGTTATTCACAAAGTACTTAACCATGAAAGCTTTTCTGAATGTTTCCTTATGATCTTGTTTTATTACCTGATTGCCTTTTGGAAGCTCAGGATTTTGTTGAACTTCATAGTAACAGAACATTTCAATGTGAAAGAAGCACAGTGATTTTCTCTGACTCAGTAAAATATCCCCACAACCATTTGATGAGCAAGGGTCTCCTTTCCCCACCCCTACTTATGTTCAGTTCCAATAAACTGAGTGCATCTGGAGTTTTTTAAGTTGTTGACTGTCTTCTTAGCTTTTGTGGTTCTAAATCCACTTCCTGTCAGCTCTGGGATTTTGTGTGCTTTATTAGCCTCCTCCCATAGATGTTATTTTGTGTACATGTGTATATTTGTGTGAGTCTCTTTGCCTCCCTCTGACTCTAAACCTCCCATGAGGTTTAAGTAACAAAGAGTAAGCTTTTTTTTTTTTTTCCTGTGTGTGTTAGATAAACAGGAATTGAGAATTTCCCAGAAGAATTTTGGCTTAAACAGAGCATTGGTGCTTTCAGGGGAAGCAAAGAATCCAAAGATAGGGTTCCCAATATTCTTTTGGTTGTTGTTGCTGACCTTCCATCTTATGGATTACTGCCCGGGGCATTCCATTACTATCTGACTGTTTCTGTCCTGTGATTGCTTTCCTACTCTCCCACCTATGATATTCAACTCTATTTCCAGGTACCTGCAATATTCACATTCAGGCCTTTGTTTATATATTTAGCTTTTATCCAGGTTTGCTGTGTGTAGGCATAGGTTAATCTTGCAACAGTGCATTACCATCAACCCATGGTCCTCTGAACCTGAATTTTACATGGGATGATTTATACATATACCTACATTATATTATTAGTGTTTATATTTATATACAGACTTGTTAGGTGCTGTCAAGTTGGGTTTGACTCACAGTGACCCTCATAGGGTTTTCAGTGGCTGATTGTTTCAGGAGTGGGCTGCCTCATCCTTCTCCCATTTCTGTGATGCTTGGGATCAAATTTAGGGCCTCAGAAAGCACAGAACAGCATTCTACCAACTGAGCTAAACCTCAGCCAATATATGGACTTGTTGTTGTTGTTATTAGGTGCTGTCGAGTTGTGTCCAACTCGTAGGGGTTTTCAGTGGTTGATTGTTTTGGGATTGCCTTGGGAGTGGATTGCCACATCCTTCTCCCATTTTTGCAGTACTGGGAATCAAACCTGGGACCTCAGAGACTGCAGAGCACTGCTAGGGATCTGAAATTTAGCCATTTAATGCAGTTTCATAGATTTGTATTTCTGGTAGGACCTTAGAAAATAATTAGTCCAGATATAGAAATAGAGACCTTGAGAAGTTAACCATTGTCTCAGGTTCTAGAGCTAGTAAGTGAAAAATATTAGGTGAGAAAGACTCAGCCTGGAGAACTGGGGCTTTAGAAAAGGAGCCTTGGCAATCTGATCATTTTGATCATAGGACTTCAGTTATACAGTTTTTTTTTTAATGTCTTCCCCCAGTAAAACAGATTTTTAAAAATCTATTTTTTTTCCTTTTTTTGCTGTTCTGAAAGGCTTTGTATGTACTTTGCAGGCATGCTACCACTGATACCCCCACCCCCTTTTTTATTTTTATGTTTTGTCTTGAGTCAGAATCTCACCAAATTATGTAGGCTGCCTCTGGCATCAAACTTGTGATCCTCCTGCCTCCACTTCCTGAGTTGCCTGAATTACAGGAGTACACCACCAAGTGTGATATTCTAGTTTTTACTACCTTTCAAGATTATGAAAATGTAGCATGACATAAAATAATGTGCTTCAATAGCAACTCTTTTATTTTTTATTTACTTTTCCCCTTTATTGGTAAATGTTGGCGGGGTACAGAGTAATATAGCATTTGCTTTTTCCATTATGCAACTATTACATCATTTTGGTTATACTTCTATCAACTTAGGAGGTTTATGGAACCTTTTGACTAATATGTAGTAAAACTCATGTGCATGTTTGGATTATGTTCCCCTATTTTTCCCATGTACTCATGAGGTTGCATCATTTACATTGAGATTATCCTCTTCCCTTTTATCCCTCTATATTGTTTCTCCTCCCCATCCCACCTTCCACAATCTTCTCTTCCCTTTTAGCAACTCTTTTAATATGTTAAGGAAATTGACATTGTGAGATTACTGACTATGAAAATAGCTTTTTTGAGCAGTTGAAGAAAAAAACTGAAAACATTAGGATGTTAGCTGTCCTTTGTGGGTGTTGTTGCTGACAGTGGTTTTATCTGTGTGTGAAGATACCTGAAGTGATAGGCTATGGCCCTGGTCCTGTTTAGCTGTGGGCCCCCTTAGGAACTGATCAGCTTGGCTTTGTTTTGATCAGAGGCCAGTGACGTGCTTGCTTAGTACCAGATATGCCCCATATACCTCTCTTTGTTGAATAAAATCTATTGCCTCTGTTCTTGACCATCTTTGTGTGTGTGTGTGTGTGTCTGTGTGTGTCTGTGTGTGTGTGTGTGTCTGTGTGTGTCTGTGTGTGTCTGTGTGTGTGTGGTTTTTGAAGATAGAATCTCACTATGTAGCCCAGGCTGGCCTGGAACTTGTGTTGATCCTCCTGTCTTAGCCTCTTGAGTGTGGGGATTATAGGTGTGTGCCACTATGCGCAGTTGTATGCCCATATTCTCAAAAGGAAGATGTTTGCAAATGATTGTCAAAGGAATAGAAGTGGATAGCCACATTCTCCAATAATGTAAACTACTTAACCACCAAAAGAAAAAGAAAATAAAAGAATGAAAGTCAGAGTGTTCACTTTTCAAAATAATCTCCTTTTCTGGTTTATCCCTTGCTCCTGTTTAGATGGGAAGGGAAGTTTACCAAAGAAGGAATTTACATAAGAAGAACCCACTGTTTGTCAAGCAAACATTGGCTATTTCCTGTAGTCTTCAACAATGTTGTAGGTATTTATTACCAAGTATATACCATAAAACCAGGGTTTTATGGACAAGGAAAAAAGATTGAGAAAGGTTAAGTAAGTTGGCCTAGGTCATGTGGCTAATAAATGGCAAAGCCAAGTTTGGGAGCCAGGTCTCTCTGGCTCTTTCTCCACCCACATAGAGACAAGTTCTGATGAGTCTGCTTCTTTTGGCATGCCTCATATCCTGGAGTCTCCTCTGTTCTCCTGTAACCAGATCTCAGGAAAAATGATATCATCCTTCCTAGCAGATCAGTCCTGAAAAGGGGCACTCTTTCTGCTCTAGTTAACAGTACCTAGTCTTAGATACTCATTTCAGATCTATCTTTATATCTGGTAGCCAGATACCATATTGACTTCTGGGACTAGTTAACAAATTGGCTCTGGGCTTTTTATTTAGTTCTTTTTCCTGTGGGATCTTGGTCTGCTTTTTTCCAAAAATTCTCCTTCTGGACACCATTATAAAGAGTTCTCCCTTAGCTTTTAAATTTAAATCCAAAGCCAAGGTGAAAAGAATTTCCTTTATACAAAAGGATTTCAATGACAGTGAGTACTGGCCAATGTCAGCACTTTCCATTGCCTTGGGGACTGTAACTTCATCTGGGACTTTATTTCTGGGGAAGGTTAGTAGATTGTTTCCAAAATTAGTGGTGTAGCACATTTAATAATCTCTTAGGCCTTGGATGGACTATTTTCTCTATCAAATCTTTTCTCTCTCTTCTTTCCTAAATCATCTTTTTATCAAGTCTTTCCTTAATACATCTTTAATATGTAAAATTCTTTCTTTTTTTTGTAGTACTGAGGGCTGAGGGGTTGAACCCAAAGACTTGCCCATGCTAGGCAAGTGCTTCACCACTAAGTCAAGATCTCAATAAATTAAGCAGTTTGCCTCTAGCTTTGAAGTGGTGATCCTCCTACCTCAGCCTCCCTAATGTCAGGTTCTTAATAAGAATTTTTCTTATTTTCTTTCTGATTGATAGCTTTATTCTGAGTATCTCAAGTCATATAGGTCAAAATTATTTTGGAAAGAATAGCTGCAAATTATTTTGTCTTTCTCAAAAATTGCATATTGTTTTTCACTTAAAATAATGTGTTTCTTTTTCTTAACACATTTCTTAAATGTGTTAGTTATGGAGTAGGGTACTTGGTATATAACAATGAGACATGGCCCTTGCCCAGAAGGGATAAGGAAGAGCAGACATGAAATGATAAATGACAGTACAAGTAGTAGAGAGACTGTAATGCCTGTGGAATACATAAGAGTTATCACCTCTGCCTGGGGAACCTGAGGCAGCCATTCTTAAAGAGGTAATATCATTTGCAAAATATAGTCATGACAGGATGTGATGTTTTTTAAAAGTGGTAAGAGGGCTGGGTTTTAACTCAGTTGGTAGAGTGCTGGTCTGTGCTCTCTGAGGCCCTGTATTCAATCCACTGCACTGTAAAAATGGGAGAAGGACCTGATAGCTCACTCCTAAAACAACCCACCATTGAAAACCTGATGAATAGCAGAGAAGCACTGACAATAATGCCGGGCATGGCACAATGTCAGGGAGTGTTTTGTTCTGTTGTATATAGAGTTGCTGTGAATTGGATGTGACTTGAGAGCACATAACAACAAGAAGTGTGGAATTAGAAACATAGGAGGTAAAGTTATGTAGTTGGATCAGAGCCAGATTGTAAAAGACTGACAAGTTTGAGTTCATCCTGCAGACAACATACAGCCATTAGAGGTTTTTGACCAGAGGAGTAATAGGACTATTTTTTTTTATTCTATTATAATTTGGCCCAAAAGTCAAGATGACAGAGTGACAACAAAGGGAATACAGTACAACATTACTAGTAGTGGCCAATTTAAAATCCTCCAGGAACCAACCAGACATTAGTGTCTTGCTGGATCAGTTTACTACCTGTCTATGTTAGATTTTTTTTTTTCAGAAAGGTACTTCTAATAGCTTTGGAGAATGGACTATAGTATGGAGACCAGTGCTAGGGAAATGACATAGGAGGTAGGAGATTTGCAGTGATAGTATATACTTATTATGTTTCAAGGTATTCCCACTCATAAGTATTTACCCAGGAGAAATGAAAGCATAGATTCATACAAATACCTGCACACAAATGTTTATAGCAGCTTTGATCATAACCGTCCAAAATTGGAAGCAACTGAAATATCCATTAACTGTTAAGTGCATAAATTGTGATATGTCCATATTATGGAATGCTACTTAACAATAAGAAGGAATGAACTACATTTTTTTTTTCTTTTTTTTGCATTTGGCCATTGAACCCAGGAATTTGCACATATTTTGCAAGTGCTCTACCACTGGGCTGCTGGGATTATAGGCTTGCTTGCACCATTGTGCCTGGCCTGTTAATCTGATTTAAATTGGTCTTCCTTTGTATCTGATTCTACAAACCTGATCAATATGTGCATCAATCATTTTCATGCTGTGCTTCATACACAATTACTAATCTTGCCACTTTACGAAACAGTTGAATCCTCTGATTTTAAAAACTGAAGAGATTATTTTCTCTTATCAGACATTGTACTATCTCTTGCTTATGTGATGTTAATTAGGATTTCTAGATTGTACAATTAGATTTTTTTTCCTCCCTCCCTCCGTTCCTTCCTCTCTGTCTCTCTCTTTCTCTCTCTCTCCCTCCCTCTTCCCTTCCCTTTCTTTTTCCCTTTCCTTTTCCTTTTCCTTTTCCTTTCTCCTTCCCTTCCCTTTCCTTCCCTTTCTTTTCTTTTCTTTTTTTCCCCTTGAGATAGGGTCATACTACATAGCCTAATGTGGCCTCAAACTCATTATGTAGCCCAGGCTGGCCTACAACACATGATCCTAATTCTACTCCTACTTCAGCCTCCCAAGTCCTGGGATTATAGGTTTGGGTCACCACTCCTAACTAGGTTTTTCCTTTAAATGACTTATTTAGAGCTAAAATGCAGAAGATTTTTCTCAGGTTAAAGGTGGAATTCTCTGTGTCATTATTGAAGATTAGGTAAGATATCCAGAAGATTGCACTGTTCATAAAAGCTATAAATTTGTTACCAAAAGAAGATAGTTGAAGGAGCTTCCATTTCTTTACATTTTCAAATATAGATAATGTATAAATTTTTTATTATTACATGAAAGTAAATGCCATCTCTAACTCTCATAAAAATTATTTTATTTATTAGTTTTGCAAATTAGATGGAATCTTACATAATTATCATGGAAGCCAATACACTTATGGAAACTTTTTCTTTAATATGCATGTCTTGGTGGGTATGGTGATTCACACATGTGTCCTAGCACTTGGGAGGCTGAGGAAGGAGGATCGGGAATTTGCAGTCAGCCTGGACTGCATAACTACACTCAGTCTCAAAAAAATGTCTGTTTGACTTATCCAGCAGAAATAAGCGATAGGTTTATTGAACATCTAGAAATTGACAAACTGTGATTAATAAAGAGAGTAAATAAATCTCAGAGAGAAATGATTTCCCCAAGTGCCACAGTATAGAGTCATGGTAACTACTAAGTTTCTAGATTTGCATTCTAGGATTCTTGGTGCCGTATTATATAACTTCAGACTTCCTATGTCTAAAAGAAGAGTCCTTGGGACCATTTTTTAGAAGTCTGTATTTTTCCCTTCCTTCCTTCCTTCCTTCCTGAGGGAGGATTAAGAAATGAAAAAAATCCTAGAGACAAGGAAATTTGTTGTAGAATGGGTTTCTGGAAAATTCCTGCTTGTGTTCTGGGTGTTAGCTCTGATTAAACAGTGAGGAAGTGAGTCTTTTTTCTTGGAGAAAAGGTCTAAGCAATTTATTTGAGTGGCACAGAAAATATTGTTTGAGACAGAATTGGACGTCTGAAAGTGTGATGTGTTTGATGTGTGTGTACCAAAGACTGTGCACCACTGTCATTTCTGTCAAGAGGATCTCACTAGTAATAATATGGAGGGCTCCCAAGTTAACCTCTCATCCCTGAATTTATTAAATAATATTAAGCATTCTAGAAGAGCCTGCTTATTGATCTTGCTTTACTCCTTGGTCTGTTTGGAGGAAGTAAAGGAAAAGAATCAGTGAAGAATTGAGAACCCATGGAAATTTGATCTTTGGCTCTCTCCTTTCTTAAATAATAGAATGGTGCAAGATGGTTTGTCATAGTCCTGCTTTCCTACCACTGGTGTCCTCTTTTCTTTACTTTTTTATCTAAAGGCCACATGTTTTATTTTCTATCTTCAAAGAGAAATTGAAACTGTAGGAGAAGGGAAAGAATGAATATATTTTACATCTAGATGTCTTCTGACTAGGGTTGCAAAAGTAAGATCTTAGGGTTAAAAAAAAAATGTTGGAAAGATCCTAGAGAGGTCGCATGCTTAGATTTTTCTGTTTTCAGAGTATGGCAGTGAGGTGATGTGGGAAGACAATCCAGAGCAAGCCCAAAGTAGGATTGATATTGGATATGCTTGCTTCATTCCTTTCCCCAACTTTTTTCTTACCCATAAGCACAGAAGAATCATACTTGTTAACACTTCTTGAATCTGATTGCTTTCTGTGTAGAACTCAGGAACACCAATAGAGTGGATGATAAAATAGTGGAATTTTATAGTGTTGTTTTAAAATTCTCCCTAGAACTTGATTAACTTCTCTTGAACTAGAAAGATTCTCTACTTATACTTCCACTTACTACTTATACTCAACAAGTTTCTACACTTCTTTTTTTTTTTTTTTTTTTTTTTTTTTTTTTTTTTTTGTGGTACTGGTGGTTGAACCCAGGGCCTCGTGCCTGCATGCTCTGCAAGTGCTGGACCACTGAGCTGCGCCCCCAGCCCATTTTTTTACTTTTTTGAGACAGGGTCTCACTAAGTTATGCAGACTGCGTCTGGTCTCGAACTTGTGATTTTCCTGCCTCCGCCTCCCGAGCCACTGGGATTACAGGCGTGCACCACCACACCCGGCAAGTTTCTACACTTCTAATGGAAATTGATTGGGTTGAATTTTCCAGATCTTGATATGGTCATGACATGAAAAATGATCTTGTGTGTTGTGTTGTATTTCTAGAACTCTATGGCTTTGATGTGCTCATAGATTCTACTCTGAAGCCATGGTTGTTAGAAGTGAATCTCTCTCCTTCTTTGGCCTGGTAAGTAAGTTCATCAACTAGAAAAGGACAAAAACTGTACGTGGAGCTAAAATACTTTTTCTTGGAGGAGGTTCATTTCTCTTGACAGTAGAAGACTTTTTCCTTAGTTATTAGATAGAAATGACTAAAATTTTAAAATTTAGATGGTGTATGGTATATTGTCACATCCCATATAGCACCTGGGATTTCTGTCTTCCTAGCCAATTTGCAATATATGTTCACTGTTTGTTGGGGTTTCTGAGGGATGAGTCTGACATTCATTTTTATTCCCTTGTGGGTTTTTTGGGTTACTTTTGGTTTTGTTTTGTTTTTTGACTTTGTAAGTGTTCTGTTAAGGCTAAAGAAATACTACTCAGAAGACTGAGGCAGGAAGATCATAGGTTCCAGGTCAGAGGCCAACTTGTACAACTTAGCGAGACCCTGTCTCAAAATAAAAAAGTGAAAAAGGGGATGGGGGTGTGGGTCAGTGGTGGAGTGCTTGCTTAGCATGTGTGAGGTCCTGGGTTCAACCCCTCCAACTGCTAAAAAGAAAAAGAAAAGGAAGAAGAAAAAAGAAATACAGAAGTCATTATATTTCTTTTATTAGTAAAGGTTTATATTGACTCAAGTCTACCTATATTGTGAAGATACAAAGCAGGACTTGGGGCAGTATAGGTCCTTTCACCCTCTTCTGTGTCTTGATGTCCATCCAAGATTAAAGTCTAAAAACTTTAAGCATTCTTTAAGATATTTTTTAAACTGACTTAATGTTTAGAAGAAGGAAAGAAGCATATTTTTCTGTACTGGGGGAGATTCTCCTTACGTCTGCAACTACAACCAAGAATTTCTATTAGCTAATACTTCTCTAAACCAAAACCCATAGGTTTTATGCCAAAGACCACCTAGCTGTTGAGTTTTTAGGGATGAGAGAGACTAACAAAATGCCAACTAATCAAATAAAGGTAGATTAACTACTTTGTGGAGTGGGGATTTGGCTTTTAAAAAGGTGCACAGCTTTATAGATGATTCTGTCAAGTCAGCCTTTTGCAGACCATCCAGTGAAGTACACAAGACAATGTTAGAGATCCCCAGAGTGATGCATTGGATCCAGCAGCTAGAGTAGTCTGATTCATGGAGGACCACTTCAACTCCAAAGCCAACATGCCAGTTACTGCAACAGGGAAGCCTCTTGCTTTCAGTCTATGTTGTTTCTGTTTCCATGTGGGTTTCGGATACATCATGTGAGGAGATAGTGATATGGCTTGCTTATATTTTTTTGCCCTATTGCCAAGCCTGCAAGCCTACGAAGATTGATTTAGAATGGAAAATAAAGACTTACAAGAAATACAAAGGTGGCCAAAGTTTCTTGTCTTGTTTGTGAATATCATTCAACTATTGTAGCAGTAAAAATATAATTTGGATGACACATTTGGATGACATACTCACAAAAGAGCATACTATTATTCTGAACCTCTAAAATCCACAGTAATAATGAAACAATATTCTTGTGTAAAGTTCAAATTGCATTAGACCTGTTGGAATAAAAAGATTACATGTCAGGATATCAATGCATTAGTGCTGGGCCTGCCTTATAGGGGATGAGTTTAACACTGGGCTTTTATTTCTAGTATTTTTGCCCAAATTAAATCTTCTTTTTCCATGGATTTGATGTGTTTTATGTGTTGCTTCTCATTGACATTTGGAAATGTTGCTATGTGGGAGTCCATTAGGAGTCAGCTATTCTGTTAACCTAAAGAATTATCAATTGCTCTTTTCTTTTTCTGTTCTGTTAGTGATGCACCTCTGGACCTAAAGATTAAAGCCAGTATGATTTCAGATATGTTCACTGTTGTAGGTGAGTAGTAGTGTTTTCTGAACTGAACACACATAAAAATTAACCAGAGCATCCATTTTGCCAGGCTCTATATTGCCAACTGGCAATTCCTAAGCCATGCTGAATGTTTTGAACTAAAAAATTACATTTTCAGGGAAGTGTTTATATGTTTCTACTCCCCATGGCTCCATCCTGTCCTGAGGCTGAACCACAACTAAGGCTGAGACCTGGGGCATGGGAATTATGAGCTGAGGCAGAGAATTAAGCAAAGATCTGCAGAATATATTTTTTTTCAAGCCGGGAAAGTGAAACCCACTGAGGAAGCCTTGTTACAAAGGAGGCTGGCTGTATTTCTGCTAGACAGTCTCTCCTGGTCTCAATATGATCCCTTCTGTAGTACTTATAGCCAAAGCAGCTGAAGGAAGAAATGGAGATGGACAGTCAGGTGGGTATGATGTGGATTTAATGTTGATTTTTAAATTCTCTAAAAAGACATAATAAATTATATTTGACATGGACTAGTACTTGCTGTACCAGCAAATGCTGTAAAATTTAGCTACTCTATGCTTCTTGGATTAGAATGTGCTTCTTTTTAGGAAGGAAGTGAAATTAGCTGAAGCCCAGTTCCTTAAGCCATAGGTAATCTATAAAGCTTTTTTGAAGCTGCCAATGGACAACAGACAGAAAGACTTGCTTTTGGATTCTCCCTATAAAAACAGTGGTCTGGGGATTAGCTCAGTTGGCACAGTATAACGCTGCACTGTCTGTAGACCTGGGTTTGATCCCCAGCACTGCAAAAATGGGAGAAGGATGTAGCAATCTACTCCTGAAAACAATCTGGAAACAATCAGCCATTGTAAACCCTATGAGAGCTGCTGTGAGTCGGACGTGACTCAAGGGCACCTAGCAACAACAACGATAAAAACAGCATTATTTTCTAGTCATTGCCCAGGAAGCTACTTTAAGATAACTTTCTTTTATTAATAACTATATGTTTTAAAATAGTGATTTTCACATTTATTCAGGATTCAAAAAGAATCCCCTTCTCAATCACAATCACATTTCAGTTACCCAACCAGCATAAACCTCTTGAGGATGGATCTCTTTAATATTTACAACTGTGAAACTGAGTTTGTACATCTAAAGGTACAGCCATACCTGCTGACTTAGAAAATAGCAGGTTTTAATGTTACTTATTCCCTATTCAGGATTTGTATGCCAAGATCCTGCCCAGCGGGCATCAACTCGACCACTTTATCCTACCTTTGAGTCTTCCAGGCGAAATCCTTTCCAGAAACCTCAGGTAAGCAAATTCAGCAGTAGGGAGCCCAGAAGAGAATTAATACAAAGTAATAGCTAATACAAATGAGAGAGCTAAAGCATTATTGACGTGAGGATGTTTAGGGGAATTTAGGGATCAGTTTAGACAGAAGATGGGACTAGGTTTTAGCTCAGTTGGTGGAGTGCTGCTCTGAGGCCCCAGTGTACATCCCCGTCACCGCAAAAATGGGAGATGGACCTGGTAGCCCACTCCCAAATCAATCCACCCTTGAAAACCCTATAAACAGCAGAGAAGCATTGACGTTATACTGGGTATGGCACAGTGTCCGGGAGTATTTTATTCTGTTGTACATAGGGTCACTATGAGTCGTACTGACCTTGACAGCACCTCACAACAATTAGAAAGTAGGCAGTTAATGTTTAGCTGTGGGTAATAGCTTATGCTTCCAGTGCTTTCCAACAAACTTCTTCCTGCTTTTGTTTTCTTTTCTCTTGGCATCTTTTTTTTCACTGTCTTTTCTTACTTTCTCTTTTTAAAAATCACCGTTTTCCTCTGTTAGAGTGACATACTAATAAAGCATAGAAAGGATGCCTGCTAATTCTTAATCATTACTACATTCTTTCTCATCTTCAGACTAGTTTTGCAAAGATGCTCCATTGAAATAATGTATGTGTGATTCTCTTCAAAAGCACCCTCAGTAATCATGGGTTGTTGGTGGAGCCCTAAATGAAATAAATGCCTAAAGAAACTCACGTGTGTCAGAAACATCATTTGATCGAGTATTGCTGTGGTATTTGTGAACTCTTCATTTTTATTCCAGTTAAACCAGCTAATTTGTCTACTCATTCCATCATCTCATCAGTCCTTGCCTATTTCAACACTGTTAGTTTCTACTTCTGTTCTTTGCCTTGATATTTCTTCTTATTTAGAAGATCCACCCTCTGCCCATCTGGTTTGATTACCTTGCTTACTCAGATGTTTTAGAAATCTTGTCTTATTAAATCCATCCCAATCTTTAAAGACTTATTTTCATGTCAACATTATTTACTTGTTCTGATTGCATTATTTTGCATTTATTGATTTGTTGCTTTTTAATTGTCCCATAGTATTCCATTAGATTGTAAGCTCTTTGAAGGCAGAAATAGCTTCTTCCTCTCCTCCTTCCTCTTCTCTTTCCCTTTTTCCTCCTCTCCTTTTGATCCCTTTCCCACCTCCACATCAACCCTCACTCCTCCCTTTTTTCATTCCTTTTTCTTCCATTCATCTTTCTCCTCTTCTTACTTTTGCTTGTTCATCTCATTTAGAGTAGTGCTATTTCTGTGTGTCAAGTTTATATGCTATTATTTATTTATGTAGCTTTTTACTAGAAGAAAGTTTTGAAACTCAGCTGCTATCAGGCCTGCAGGCAGGTAATGTGAATGGGGAAAATAGGGACAGGGCTGATCCAGCCAGAGTGACTTGACAGGTTAACTGGAGGGTCCAGTCTTTGTGTCAGAGGGGCAGCAGTTGAATGAATGTGCGGTAGCTGATCACTGCAATGCATGAGAGTGGGCAAAGGTTGCTGAGATCTTCCTATTGTCAAGAGAAATCAGAAATTACTTTTAAATATTGGCAACTAATTTATTTTTTAAAAACTTTGTAGGCCAAACATAATATGTCTTTGAGCTGAATTCAGTTCCTGGGCTGTGTATCTGTGACCCCTTGCTCTGGAATGATTCCCTAATTAGTACTGCAATGTGGAACAGGGTGTACTGTATTGTAAGAGGTATTATCTTCGGCTAGAAATGAAACCAGGCATCAGAGTTTTACCTGATCAGTGCATCATCACAGATCAAAGGGTTTTCTTTAACTTTGATAAGGAAAAGTAGAGAATTAGCCGAGATGTTCTAGGAAGACTTAATTTAGTCAATCACATTCCTTTGCAAATGATTTCCTGCTTTATCTGTGGCAGGAGTCACAGAAGTATATGTGTAGGATTGTGACTATTTCTGTGCAGTTTTAACATGATTCTTTCCAAGTTTCTCTTCTGGGAGTAGCTGTATTCCAATCTTGAATAAATGGATCCCTTTTCTTAGCTTGCCATCAGCTTTTATTGGCAATTCATTGCAAATTGTAGAGAATCTAGTCAATGTTTGTTTTGCTAACCGGTAGGGAATGCCATGTCATCTATAAGCAGCCTACAGGACACTTATATAAAGGCACTGTAGTTCCTAGTACTATATGAAACAGATTTGTCAATTGAGCTCGGTAATGTCAGGATCTTCAGCACTTGGCAGTAGGACTGTACCCTTAGTGGTAAGCAGTTATAGCTGGAATACAAATGATATATGAGAAAGAAGTGTGAAAAAGAAATACTCTAACTTCTCAGCCACAAAAGGGTAGAGCTCTTGCTTGAAGATTACTATTTCCTTTTCTATCTCATGATGCAGGAGATAGAAAATGTAGGCATGTTAGGAGAAGGTAAGGCTTTATTCCATTTTTCTGTCTTTTATAGCATCCAGTATCTGCACAATTTCAGTCATCAAACACCAAGCAGGTAAGTTCTGGATCATTTGGAGACTTCATTCAAATTTTATTTCCATTCCCCACATGGAAAGCCTTTCAACTTCAGCCTTTCATGGTACATATTTCATGTACCTGCTTTTTGCCATTTAATAACACAAATTATAATAAATGAAAAGAAATGTGCAGAGGTCATCTTGGTTATAGAATATGAGAGTAGAGGATCCAGGAACTTATGAGTCCTCTTTTCCTGACTGTGATTATACTGTGGTGCAGGCAGATGAATTTAAAAGATGAACAGAACTTAGAGGCTCGTGGGTTGCTTTAACCAAAATATTCTAGAAAGAAAATATAACAGTCCTAAAATGAATTTTGCTTGGTTCAGACATCTTATGAAATGTACTATTGCCAGCACCTCATTATCAAAAACATTTTCACACTGCATAATGAGCTATCTTTGAATTTCTTAACAGTTGATACTTCATATATACATATATATATAGTGATTTAAGATTGAATCTTAGAAACCTGCCATAATTCGTATCTTAGATACTACTTTAAAAATAAAGACAAATATGTTTCTTTCAGCATGAGCAACATTTGCTCTCTTACTGTTCTTGTGAGCAGTAGTTGAGGTTTACTGTGGCTTTCTTTTCTAAAGATCTTTTTTTTTTTTTAACATCTTTTTGATGTAATAAGCTAGAATTGGGGCTCTTCCTGCTATTACATGTTTTTTTGTAGGTGTTCTTATACTTGAGTGTGTCACTGCAGCTATTAGTTATTTAGTAAAGAGCTCTAGAATATTTATTTTGGCATTTATTTGTACACTGATGTAATTTCTGGAAAGTTTGGAAGCTTGAATTGTAACTTCCTTAACTACTATTTCTGATAAAGTGGTATATATGGAAAACAAAAAGACTTACTGGATGCCTAGTCTTATATTTGGTAAATGGTTAGTATGGTTCTATAATATATATTTTGATGTTGTGATGGTAGAATTAAAAACTCTGTAGGAAGTAGTGTTTTGTATTTAGTAAGCACTTACATGTGTTTTGCTATCCATGGCAAAAGACCAAAACAAATGAAAACAAGGCTATTGACTTCAAAGAGCTTACATTCTAAATATCTTTTGAACTAATCTACTTTAGAACATTAAAAAATGCTATTGCATAGCCCTCTAAGTTTGGTGGTAAAGTGTTTTTGATACATAATTGTAATCTTAATTTACCTTCATCTATTTTAATTCCATTATATCTACCTGCATTGCTTGCATTGGTATAGGTTTCAGTAGCCTTGATGGAGAGCAAAGCCTCTCTGTAGTTATGTATTTGAACATTGCTTACATGACGCAAAGCCTTTCTGGCTTTATTCAGCCGGCTTATTATACATGTTGAATTCTTTGACTTTACTGTAATTTGTAATGTTTTTCTATGTCACTGTCTTTCTGTTAGTGAAGCATTGAACCTGCACATTAGCTTCTCCAGAGCTTAGTTAAAAGAAAAAGACAGAAAGAAAAGAAATTTCTGCTCTCACCGTTCAGACTACATCAAGTATTATTTTCCTGTTGCTGTCAGATTATGAAGTCTCTTAGTCCTTGATCCCTTGATCCCTTGTCTGCCTTTTCCTTTTGGATCCATTAGTTCTGTCCATATTTCAAACTTGATCTCCCCTTTTAGCTCAGTTGGTAGAGCACTGCTCTGCAGTCTCTGAGGTCCCAGGTTCGAGTCCCAGCCCTGCAAAAATGGGAGAAGGATGTGGCAATCCACTCCCAAGGCAATCCTGAAACAATCAGTCATTGAAAACCCTATAAGGGTCGCTATGACTTGGACACGACTCGATGGCACCTGACAACAATAACAACTCATTAGCCTGCAGCCATAGCACTGTGGCGTCAGATCTTGGAAGCCAAACAAGGTTGGGCCTGGTTAGTACTTGGATGGGAGACTGCCTAGGAACACCAGGTGCTATCGGTTTGGGAGAAGGACCCGGGAACCCACTCCCAAAAATCAACCTGTCATTGAAAACCCTATGAATAGCAGAGAAGCACTGACAATAGTATTTCCCCTATTGTATGTAGGGTCGCTATGAGTTGAACATCGACTTGACAGCACCTAACAAAAACAACTCATTGGGGCTGGGGTTTAGCTCATTTGGTACTGTATCTGCTCTGCACTCTCTGAGAACCTGAGTTTGATCCCCAGCACCACAAAAGTGGGAGACAGATGTGGCAATCCACTCTTGAAAACAATCCCGAAACAATCAGCCATTGAAAACCCTGAGAGTCTATATGAGTCGGACCCAACTCGAGGGCACCTCACAACAACAATAACTCACTGATAGACTTTGGACAACTTCATTTAACCTTGCTAAGGCTCAGTTCCCACATCTGCTAAATGAGGATAATATGCACACACATGGAGTTATGGTGAGAAAGGAGGGATAAAATATATATGTAAAACATTCAGGATAATGCCACACACATTTACACTCAGAAGAGTTAGACCTCTTCACACTTTTGAGTCCTATTTTGATTTTTCTTTTACCTTATTGATATCTGCTGCATTTTGATATTCATCAATCCATAATCGTGTTTTTCACATTGCTGTCATGCACAAGTACTATTTTGTTTGTTTATTTTTCCTTCCAAACATTAATGAAGATTCTAAATTACTAATCATTAATACTCATTCTGGAAATTACTTAACTGGATTCATTGCCATTTATACTATCTTACAGTTATGTTTTTAACTTTTCAGTTTTGTCAGTGTGTTGCATTTATTACATCGTGACACTACAACTGGAACTAAAATTTAGAATAAACGCTTAGTGAAATTTTTTCAACTGCTTCTCTAAAATCCAAAAATGGCAAATATATTTCCTCCTCCTGCTCCTCGTCCCTCTCCTCCTGTCCCTCCTCCTCCTCCCCTTCCCCTCCTCCTCCTCCTCTTGTAATTTTGGCTTAAAAGTCAAACTTTTAAAACATGTTTCACGATAAAGCAGTGTTCAATACTACTCTTCTTCCTGAGCCCATTAAACTCTAAATATGTGTGGATATTTTCCTTTTTAATATTTGTTCCATTATTTTACTAGGGATTCAAGTTAGATTTACCTAGCTGTAATCACCGGGAGCATACCTTGTCTTACATTTTTGAAGATTCGTACCTCATTTTTTTTTCTAATCCTGTGGTACCTCCTCAATTCTTCATGATTTTTCAGACATGATTGCCAGTGGTTTTGGTAAGTTTTTTTGTTTTTTTAAAGTCAATTCCCTTAAGACGCATGCCTCTTAGATCTTTCTCTCCCTCTCTTCCCGTCCTCCTGCATTATAACACAAGCCTACTCACTCACTTTTTGATTTTTTGCCCCAATTTCAAAGTGTACTTCTGGTTACCATTACACTTAAGTCTTGAGAAATCGTTTTTTGGTCCTTTTCTATCCAGATTTATTGATATGTGGTCTTTTTTTGTTGATTTTGTTTCATTTGATAGCATTAATTCATTTTGCTTTTTAAACTTGATTTTACCTTTTATTTTCTGGGGGGGCAAGTTACAGCACATGTAAATTGGATTTTTTTCTAGTTCCTTTACTTTTAATGAAGAATTCTACACTTTGTAAAACTGCATTGGAGATTCTTATTTTTTTATTTTTTTACTTTTTTTGCAGTGCTGGGAAGTTGAACCCAGAGCTTCACACATGCTTTTTGTAAGTAAGTGTAAGTGGAGCTGTACTCCCAGACCCAAAATTTTTTTTTTCTCTATATTTTGAGATGGGCTGGGATTTGGCTCAGTGGGTAGAGCGCTGAGCTGCAGTTTCTGAGGTCCCGAGTTCAATTCCCAGCACCGCAAAAATGGGAGAAGGACCTGGCAATCTACTCCCAAGGCAATCCCGAAATAGTCAGCCATTGAAAACCCTATGAGGGTTACTATGAGTCGGATACCGACTCGAAGGCATCTAACAACAACAACAATATATTTTGAGATAGTGTCTTGCTAAGTTATGCATGCTGCCTCTGGCCTCGAACTTGTGACCTTCTTGCCTCTGCCTCCCAAGTCGCCGAGATTACAGGCATGGGCCACAATGCCTGGATTTTTTATTCTTATTCTTTTTTTAAGATACGGCTTCACTGTGTAGCCCAGGTTATCCTTGAACTCACTATGCACACCTGGCTGGCCTTGAGCTTGCATCAGTCCTCCTGCCTCAGCCTCCCAACTGCTGGGATTACAGCCATGTACCACCACACCTGGTGTGATATTCTTTTTCTTTGTAACTACATCATAAGATATTATTGATGTTCTTATTCTTACATTTGTTCTCTGTCAAAGAAATTTTGTTTTCTGCCCCTTAATTATGATACCTTTTGGAATAACTCACCTATATTATATTCTACATTTTGTTAAGTTCTTCTCATTACTGAACTTGCCAGCTTTCTTTAGGCTGAGGGTAATTTTTCTGAATCATTATTTCTTTTTTCTGAATCAATATTTGAGGAGATTGGTTTGAGTAGACATGTGTTCTCTTGTCTCAATAATTTCACATTCTCAATCACTTCTGCCTTAGCAATAATGATTAGACAGGTGAACATTTCTTCTCTGGGTAGATACCTGAATCACAAGTTGTGTTCATGATGTCTTTGATGCATGTTGCATGGCAGAATCCTTACCTAGACAGTAATTAGGCAGTTTAAAATTTATCTGGCCACCTGATAGTTTAAATCATGTGTCTCATTAAGTTCAGATAAGCCTTATTCACTATAGTTACTCAACCCATTAGAATATGTAATTTATTATATGTACCAGAGAATGTAGCTGATATGGCCAAAGTCAAAACCATAAAATGGCTTGCACTTGGACTATTTTGCCCTTGTTGTTGATTGTTGCAATGGCCTTTCAAATCAGTTTGATTCCTACTTTTCATTTGCTTTGCTTTTTTGTCTCTAAGTGTCCCCTTGGTACTCAGAAGCATTTATTTTCTCTCCTTCTTATCCTTTTTTCTACTGTGTGTACAATTCATGTCATATCCTTTCCTTTCTCAAAAACTTCCCACATACCCACATGTGACCCCATCACTCCCGAATAGTCTACACATATGCACATGGTTGCCAGGGCTAGAATTGTAGGCTATGAGTAACAAGTATTTGTAAATGAAGATATAAATGTGGGAGACAATTCTTTGAAAGTGATTTGTGGAGAAGTTTAGGAGTTTTGGGATAATTCATTGTTTACAGGAATGGTTTAGGTTAGTTTGTAGAGGAAGGTCATAGCATCAATATCTCAACTTTTAGAAGCCAGCGATATTAGAAATCATTGAAATAAACCCCAATTGAAAATGCTCATTAGATGTCATTCAGTAGTGACTTAACCTGTGTTCTCATAAATACAACTACACATTCCTTAAAACTATTGTAATAGATGAGAACTTTTTTAAAAAAGAGAACATTTCACTCTGTAACCCACCCTAGGTTCAAACTCAAAATCCTCCTGCCTCAGCCTCCTGAGTGCCAGGATTACAAAGGTATGTGCCACCATGCTCAGCTTAAGATGTTTTTATTAACTTTTTCATATAGATTTTAGTTCATCAACACTTTTAAATAGTATTCTTTCTCTTCTAAAATGTTTAATAAAAATCATTATTTTTATTGTATCATTTAAATGAATGCTTACTTCTTACTCTCCTATTACATAATTTGAGATGAATTTACCCTTTTTAAATAGCATCTGATAAGAAGGCTAGTTGACATTGGAGGCTTCATTGCCAGTGGTTGTATGTGGCTTTATGATCAGAGTCGTGCTGTCATGTGTGAACTACATAAGTTGTTTTCTTGGTAAACAATAAGTAGTATGTGATCATGGGAAAAGTCCTCAAACTATTTCATATTTTGGCTTATCCAAATTATATACTAAATAAACATCATACTTTAAAGATTTTTAAAAAATGATTATATTACTAATATTAGTTTCCCTCCTAAATCTTTAAACTTTCTCCGCTTTTACCCTCTCATTCCAACTCATACTATTTAATGTATTCCCAGAGATTGAAAGGAATTAAAATATTTACTGAAATCTTTCTGCAGATTTTAATTCTCAACATGATTGATCCATATGTTGGCACATTCATTCGTTTAACAAATATTTTTTGACCCACTTCGTGCCAAGTACTACTCTAGATGTTGAAGATAGCACAGTAAACGCTAAACAGATAAAAGTCCTTGCCTTCACATTTTGCTTACATCGATTGATTTCATGGTTTTCTTTCTATAGGTATCTCATCATGGAGTTGCCTATCAGAAAATCTAGTTTTTGTAACTCCCATACTAGCTTTGAAGATTAGTATGTAATCTTCACTCTCCCTTGTATCCAAAGGTAAAAACACTCATGGTGGGTTTTTTTGTGTGTGTGTGTATGTGTGTGTACATAGGTGTATTAGTCTGTTTGGGAAACCATAACTAGATACTATAGACTAGGTGACTTAAACAACAGAATTTTATTTCTCATAGTTCTGAAGGCTGGGAAGTTTGCGATCAAGGTGTCATCAAGGTAGATTTCATTCTCAGGCATTATCTTGATTTGTAGATGGCTGCCATCTCATTATATGCTTACACAACTGATGCTTTTTGCACACATGGGGCAAATGCATTCGAGCAAGTAAGCTCTATGGCACTAATTCCATTAGACCCCACCCTCCTGACTTCATCTAATCCTAATTACCTCCTAACTGCCCCATCTCCAAATGTCATCACATTGGAGGCTAGGGTATCAACATAGTAAATTTTGGAGAGACACAAATAAATATCCATAGATAGCCTAAATATATAGAAAGACAAGTATAGCTGCTAACAATAGGATGGACTGCTTCTCCCTGGTTGAAGTTTTTTCCAGGAATCCCGAGTACCCATAGTTCTTGAATTATTTCTCGTTTTTTTTTCTACTTGGTAGATTTATTTGTCTTATTTTATCAGGCACTTCATCTGTTTCAATAATAGTGTATTATGCTTTAAACCATCTGACTTCCTTTGCTACCTTTCTATTTCTCTGCTCCTATAACATAAAAATCATTTAAAGTTTTTGTACTCTGAGGACTTCCCTGATCATTTGGAAGCTGAAATAGGCCAGACTGTCTGTTGGGACCCATGATGACCATGGCTCTATGACTGCCTCCTTTCAGTACCCAGGGCAGTCAGCTTTATTCCAGGTCTTTTGATGTCCAGCAACCAGTATTTCCTAGTTATAGTCATTCCATCACAGCTCTCTTCTGAGTCACTGGTGACTCTCCTCTCAGTATTTTCCACTCAAGATCTAAAACATCCCATAGCCCAACTTCTTCATCTGTGGCATAATAGGTTGTACCTTCATTTTGTGTCTCATGTTTCAGTTCTCCTAGTTCTCCTTCCCCAGTGCTGAAGAGAATATTATTACTGAAATAAGAACACATTTGCTTTACTAGGAGGAGGCTTTTTTCAGATTTTTCCCCCATACTTGAAATATTGGATATACTTTATTACCAGGACTAGGAGTACATACTGAGAAAAATATGTGGACGCCATTCTTTTTTTCTTGCTTGTTTCTCTCTCAATAATAGTGTTTTTCTACTATTCTGTTTTCTTGTCTTGCTTTTGAATTCACTAGATTTTATGTGTTTCCCAGAGTTTCAGGCTAGGAGATTAATTACAGAAATTGAGCTATATAGATTTGAGCTTATATATTGTAGGAGAGATACTGATACTGAGGGAATAAACAGGGGAATGAGGAAAGATGGTGGAAACTTTTGTTGTTGTTGTTTATTTGCTTTTATTTTCTTCTCCTTAGCGTTCCCGTCCACTCTCTGCCAGTGATGCAGAAATGAAAAACCTTGTGGGCTCAGGCCGGGAGAAGGTGCCGGGGAAGCTAGGTGGTTCTGTGCTTGGTCTGTCAATGGAGGAGGTAAAGAAAATTCTATTTCAGGCTTTTGTGGGTAAACACAGGGTTCAGTGAAAATTAGTGAGTGATTTTTGTAATATTCATGACAAACATATCTTAAATTGAAAAGAAAAAGATTCAAGATTTTTTCTGAAAAGAAATTTCTTCTATCCTAAATGGAATTAATTATTCCTTGCATGTTTTTGTCATATTCTTTGGTCATAACTGTCTTCCTTTGCCCTATAGTTACATAGATTTTAATTTTCAAAGTAGGTACTTGGTTGTATTTTCTCTTTCTCCATCTAGATCAAAGTTTTACGGAGGGTAAAGGAAGAGAATGATCGGAGAGGTGGATTTATACGCATATTTCCTACATCTGAGACATGGGAGATATATGGGTGAGGTGACTACCTTTTTTATTACTTTTAATCTGGACCTCAGGTCCACAGAATTAGGTTAATCCTCCTCATGCCTTTATTATTTCATTTATTTAAAATATGGTAAATACTACTCAATCCAAGAATTTGGCCATCAACAGTAATGTAATCTACCTGTGATTATTCTTCCCCTGTCTTTAAAATTAACTGCTTCACTATCTAGTCCACCCACAGTTAGATACTGACTTAAATTTTGTATTTATCATTCCCTTGATTTAAAAAATTGTTTTATCATTGATGTGTGTGTAAACAACATACTGTTTATTTAATCATCAGAGATATAATGTACATGCAATAAAATAAAATATATTAAGTATACATTTTGATTTTTTTTTTCACTTTTTCACAATCATTCATGGCATTTCATTATAGTTTTTTCTTTTTTTCCCCTTTATTGATGAATGTTGGCGGGGTACAGAGTAATACGGCATTTGCTATTTCCATTGTGCAACTATTGCTTTTGGTTACATTTTCAACAATTTTAAAAAGTTTATGGAACCCTTTGATTAATATGTAGTAAAATTTGTATGCAATTATATGTTATATTCCCCTATTTTTCCATGTATTTATGTAGTTGCATCATATAATTTGAGATTATCCTCTCCTTTATCTCTTTACATTATTTCCCCTCCCCTATCCACCTTCCACAGCTTTCACTTCCCCTCACTAATCCTCTCTCCTCCACCTTTCTACTCATATTTTCATTTCTTAGCTGTCTGATTGTTCATTTTTATATATCTATGTATGTATAGTTTTTTCTTCCTTTAAGTAAGATTCACCTACCACATATGAGTGAGAACATATGGTGTTTCTCTTTTTGAGCCTGTATTTGTTTGCATAAGATGATATTCTTCAGATCCATCCATTTTGCTGCAGATGACATTATTTCATTCTTTTTCATTGCTTAATAATAATCATTGTATATATGTACCATAGTCTTTTATCCATTCTTCTGTTGATGGGCATCTTGGTTGATTCCATATCCTTGTCATTGTGAAGAGTGCTGCACTAAATAAGGAGATGCAGGTGTCTCTGTGGTATGATGACTTGTCTCCCTTTGGATATGTTTCTAGGAGTGGTATAGCTGGGTCCTATGGCAGTTCTATTGTTAGCTTTCTAGTGTATCTCCATATTGGTTTCCAAAGTGATTGAACTAATTTACAGTCCCACCAGCAGTGTAAAAGAGTACTTTTGTCTCTGCATCCTCACCAGCATTTGTTATTATTTGTTTTGTTGATCTTGGCCATTCTTAATGGGTTACATGGAATCTCAGAGTTGTTTTGATTTGCATTTCCCTAATGGTTATGGAAGGCTGGGATTTAGCTCAGTTGGTAGAGTGCTGCGCTACAGTCTCTGAGGTCCCGAGTTCAATTCCCAGCACCGCAAAAATGGGAGAAGGACCTGGCAATCCACTCCCAAGGCAATCCCGAAAAACAGTCCGCCATTGAAAACCCTATGAGGGTCGCTATGAGTCGGATACCGACTCAACAGCACCTAACAACAACAACAATAATGGTTAGGGATATTGACCATTTTTTCATGTGGTTCTTAGCTCCGCAGACTTCTTCATTTCAGAACTGTTTGTTCATTTCTTTTGCCCATTTATGTATTGGATTATTTGTTGTCTTGGGATTTGCTTTCCTAGGTTCTTTGTATATTCTAGAAGTTAGTCCTCTGTCAAATATGTAGGATGCAAAGATTTTCTCCCACTTACTGTGCTTTTCTTTAACTCTGCTGATTGTTTCCTTTCCTGTATAGAATCTTTTTAATTCATGTAATCCCATTTCTCAATTCTTGGTGGCATTTCCTGGATGATTGGAGTCCTGTTGAGGATATACTTTCCTATGGCTATGTGTTGGAGCATGGTTCCTGTCTATTCTTCTAGTAGTTTTAAGGTTTCCAGTTTTATGTTGAGGTTTCTTACCCATTTTGAATTGACTGTCATGCAAATTGAGAAATAGGGGTCTACTTTCAAACCCTATGAGGGTCGCTATGAGTCGGATACTGACTCGACGGCACCTAACAACAACAACAACTTTCAATATTTTGCAAATGGATGTCCAGTTTTACTAGCACTGTTTGTTGGACAGGCTATCTTTTCTCCATTAACTGTCCATAAACACTTTTGTCAAATATCAGGTGGCTGTAGTTGTGTGAGTGTATCTCTGGCTCTTCAGTTCTGGTCCATTGGTTTTCAAGCCCATTTTTGTGTCAGTACCAGATGAGTTGTGGCATGGCATCAATGATATCACTCATGAGGAAAGTAAAAGGTTATTAAAAAGACAGGAAAAAAAGAAATGACCAAATTATATGACAAAAGAGACTCTAAAATTTGCCTTTGAATGTTGAGCAGCTACAGTAAAAGGAAGACATGATAAAGTTAAGGAAATAAGATTTCAAAGGGCAGCTCAAGAAGACAAAATCAAATATTATAATGACATATACAAAGAGCTAAAAATAGAAAACCAAAAAAGAAGAACATGCTCTGTTTTTCTCAAGTTTAAAGAATTAAAGAAAAAATTGAAGCCTTGAATGACAGTAGTGAAGGATTCTACAGGGAAAATATTAAATGACACAGGAAACATCAAAAGATGGAAGGAATATACAGATTTATTATGGAAAAAAGAATTGGTGGATAGCCATTCATTTCAAGAAATTGCTTATGATCAGGAACCAATGGTACCGAGAGACAAAGGAGAAGGTCCCTTGAAGGAACTGGCAAAATAAAAGGCTCCAGGAATTAATGGAATACCAGTAGATATGTTTCAACAAACAAATGCAGCACTGGAGGTGCTCAATTGTTTATGCCAAGAGAGTTGAAATAACTACCTGGCCAACCGACTGGAAGAGATCCATATTTGTGCCTATTCCCAAGAAAGGGGATCCAGCTGGATGTGGAAATTATCAAACAATATATTAATATGTCATGCAATCAAAATTTTGCTAAAATCATTCAAAAGCAACTGCAGCAGTGTATAGACAGGGAACTGCTGGAAAATCAAGCCAGATTCAGAAGAGGGGATAGAAAAGGGAAATCATTGCTGATGTCAGATGGATAGTAGCCAAAAGCAGAGAATACCACAAACATGTCTGCCTATATTTTATCGACTATAGAAAGACATTTGACTGTGTGGATCATAATAAATTATGGATAGCATTGTGAAGAATGGGAATACCAGAACACTTAATTGCATTCACAAATAGTCTGTACATGGAACAGAAGGCAGTCCTTCAAAGAAAACTAGAAACACTACCTGGTTTAAAGTCAAAAAAGGTGTGCATCAGGGCTGTATGCTTTTACTGTACTTCTTCAGTCTCTATTCTGAGCAAATAATCAGAGAAGCTGGTCTCTAGAAGAACAGGGCATCATGATTGGAGCAAGAATCATTAATGACCTGCATTATGCAGATGACACAACTCTGCTTGCTCAAAGTGAAGAGGATTTGAAGTATTTACTGATGAAGATCAAAGAACACAGCCTTCAGTATGGATTGTACCTCAACATCAGCAAAACAAAAATCCTTTCAACTGTCTCAGTAAGCAACTTCATGATAAATGGAGAAAGGATTGAGGTTGTCCAATATTTTGCTTTACTTGGTTCTACAATTAATACCCATGGAAGCACAGTCAAGAAATCAAAAGATGCATTACATTGGGAAAAGCTGTTACAAAAGACCTCTCTAAAGTGTTGAAAAGTAAAGATGTCACATTGAAGATGAGGATGTGCCTGACTCATGCCATCGTATTTTCAGTTGCATCGTATGGTTGTGAAAGCTGGACATTGAATAAGGGAGACAGGAAAAGAATTTATACTTTTGAATTGTGGTCCTAGCGACAAATATTAAATATACTGTGGACTGCAAAAAGAACCAACAGATCTGTTACAGAAGAAGTGGAACCAGAGTGTTCCTTGGAAGGTAGGTTGATTAGACTTTATCTTACCTATTTTGGACCTGTTGTGAGGAGAGACTATTCCCTGGAGAAGAACATCATGTATGGGGAAATGGTGGGTCAATGAAAAAAAGGAAGACTCCCAACTAGATTGATTAACTCAATGTCTGCAACCTTGGGGTTAAACATAAAAAAGATTGTGTGCCTGGCCCAGAATCAGGGAGTGTTTCATTCTGTTGTACATAGAGTCCCTATGAGTTGGACCTGACTCAGTGGCTCCTAACAACAACAACAACAACAACAACAACAACCAGGCTGTTTTTGCTATTATAACCCTGTAGTGTAGTTTAAAGTCGGGTTTTGTGATCCCATGTGCATTGTTTTTGCAGTTTACAATTGTTTTGGCTAAACATGGTCTTTTGTGTTTCCATATGAATTTTAGGATTATTTTTTTCTATTTCTGCAACGTCTGTCATTGGGATTTTAATTGAATTGCATAAAATCTGTAATTGATTTTGGTAATATAGTCAGTTTTATAATATTGATTCTCCCAGTCCATGAGGAGAGGGGTTCTTCCATTTTGTAGTGTCTTTTGTAATTTCTTTTTTTAGTGTTTTCAAGTTTTCCGTGTAGAGATCTTCAGAGTCGTTGGTTAGATTGATTCCTAAATATTTAATTTTTGGAGGGAGCTATGTGAATGGGATTGTTGCCTTAATTTCCTTCTCTCCCTCTTCACTATTGGTGTAAAGAAAGGCTATTGATTTTTGAGTGTTAATTTTGTATCCTGCCTCTTTGCTGAAGGAGTTAATTAGCTCTAAGAATTTCCTAGAGGAATTTTTGGGGTCCTTTAGGTAAAGGATGATGTCATCTGCAAATAAGGATAATTTGACCTCTTTTTTTGCCTTTCTATATTCCTTTGTGGGAGCAGGGCCTGGCAATCCACTCCCAAGGCAATCCCGAAACAGCCATTGAAAACCCTATGAGGGTCGCTATGAGTCAGATACCGACTGGACGGCACCTAACAACAACAATATTCCTTTGATTTCATTTTCTTGCCTGATTGATCTGGCTAGGACTTTGATCATAATATTAAATAAGAGAGCAGAGTGGACATCCTTTTCTTCCTGATCTTAGAGGGGATGGTTTCAGTTTTTCCTCGTTTAATATGATATTGGCAGTAGGTTTGTCATAGATGGCCTTTATGGTGTTGAGACATTTCCTTATTATGCCTGCCTTCTCCAGGACTTTTATTGTGAAAGAATGTAACACTTTGTCAAAGGCCCTCTCAGCATCAGTTGAGATGATCTGTGATTGCAGTCTGCAAGTCTCTTGCTATGCTGAATTACGTTGATTGATTTTCGTATGTTGAACCAGCCTTGAATCTGTAGAATGAAGCCCCCTTGATCATAGTGTATTATCTTTTCTATGGGTTGCTGATTTTGGTTTGCCAGAATTTTATTGAAGTTTTTTGTGTCAATGTTTAAAAGGGTCATTTGTCTGTAGTTCTCTTACTTTAGAGTGTCCTTGTCTGGTTTGGTAACAGGATGATACTGACTTCATAGAATGAGTTTGGAAGTGTCCCTTCATTTTCTATTTTATGAAATAGTTTGAAAATAATAGGTATTCGTTTTTTTTTTGTTTTTTTTTTGTTTTTTTTTGTGGTGCTGAGGGTTGAACCCAGGGCCTTGTACTTGCATGCTTTGCAAGTGCTATACCTCTGAGCTGCATCCCTAGCCAATTTTTTTTTTTTTTTTTTTTGAGGCAGGGTCTTGCTAAATTATGCAGACTACCTCTGGTCTTGAACTTGAAATCCTCCTGCTTGTGCCTCCCGAGTCGCTGGGATTACAGGTGTGCACCACCGTGCCCAGCTGGTATTAATTTATCTTTGAAGGTTTAATAAAATTCTGCTGTGAACCTGTCAGGACCTGGACTTTTTTGGGGGGGGGAGATTTTTTATTACTGTCTCTATTTTGGTGAATGTAATAAGTCCATTTAAATTGCTTGTGTCTCCTGGGTCAATCTGTATGCTGACCAAGTAATCCAAGAAGTTAGACTTTGTGAGTGCTCTTTGGAAGCAAGGATGGCTAGACTGTATCCAATGTATTTTGGATTTATGAAGAGGGACTAGTCTTTGGAAAAGGATATCATGTTTGGGAGAGTAGCAGGTCAATGAATAAAGGAAGACCCTCAGCTGGATGGATTGACACAGTGGTTGCAACAGTGGACTTAAACATAAAAAAGATTGTGTGCCTACTAGCACAGTGTTGGGGAGTGTTTCGTTGTGTTGTATGAATTGGACCCATCTCATTGGCACATAGCTGTTTTGATTACTATAAGATGCTGTTTTGATTACTATAACTTTTGTAGTACATTCTGAAGTTGGGGAGTATGATGCCACCAGGTTTGTTCTGTCTGCTTGAGATCACTTTGGCTATTTGGGATCTTTTGTAGATACATACAAATTTTAGGAATATTTCTTTTACTTGTTGAAGAATGTCATTGGTATTTTGATAGAGATTGCAATGAATTTGTAGACTGCTTTGGGTAGACATTTTAATAACAGTTAAAATCCAAAGTTAAATGGCTATCTTTCTATTTGTGTCTTCTTTAATTTTGTTCATCAGTGTTTAATGGTTTTCACTGGTTTGAGGTCTCTTAACTCCTTTGTTAAATTTATTCCTAAGTATTTTTGTAGTTTTGTAAAGTGGAATTATTTTCTTGTTTTTTTTTTCCCAGATAGTTTGTTGTTAGTGTATAGAAATGCTACCAATTTTTGTATATTGATTTTGTATTTTGCAACATTGCTAATTTAGATCTCACAGCTTTTATTGTAGTCTTTAGGGTTTTCTATATATGACATCTGCAAATGGGAACAACTTAATTTCTTTTCCAATCTGGATAGCTTTTCTTTCCCTTTTTTTTTTTTTTTTTTGTGGTACTGGGGTTTGAACCAAAGGCCTCGTGCTTGCATGCTTTGTAAGTGCTATACCACTGAGCTGCACCTTCAGCTCATTTTTTTAAACTTTTTTTGAGACAGGGTCTCGCTAAGTTACGCAAACTGCCTCTGGTCTTGAACTTGCGATTCTCCTGCCTCTGCCTCTCCAGCTACTGGGATTACAGGCATATGCCGGCGCACCCGGGTTGATACCTTTTATTTTTTTATTTTACCTAATTGCTTTGTCCAGGATTTTTTGTACTATGTTAAACAGAATTCCAGTGGCAAAAGTAGGCATACTTGTTTTAGAGGAAAAGCTGTCGACTTTTTTTCCCTGTTCAGTATAATGGTTTATCATGTACAAACTTGATTTTGTTGAGGTATATTGCTTGCATACTTGATTTTTGAGTGTTTTTATCATGAAGAGATGCTGCATTTTGTCAAATGCATTTTCTGCACCTATTGAAATGATTGTGGGTTTTTGTCCTTCTCTTATGGGGATGTATCCCAGTTATTGATTTGCATATGTTAAACCATCCTTTCATCTTTGTATGAATTCCACTTGATCGTAGAGAATGGTCTTTTTAATGTGCTTTGAATTTGTTTGTTAATATTTTATTGGGGATTTTTGCATCACTGTTCATCTATGTTCATTATAGTTTTTCGTTTTTTTCTTTTTTTTTTGTCGTGCTCTTGTCTGGTTTTGGCATCAGGATGAAGTGAGCCATGTAGAATGAATTTGGAAGTATTTCCTTCTCTTTGGTTTCTTTGGAATCATTTTAGAAGAACTGATGTTATTTAAGTGTTTGGTGTAGTTTTGCATCGAAGACATCAGATCCTGGTGCTTTTTAATTACAGGTTTTTTATTTTTATTACTGATTCAATCTCATTATTGATCTGTTCAGAGTTTGTTTTATTTATTTATTTTTTGTCCTTTTGGGGGCTATTTTAGATGCAGTCTCACTCTGTAGCTGAGGCTGGCCAAGGACTTCTTATGTATCCCTGGCTGGCCTGGAATTCATGGTGATCCTCCTGCCTCAGCCTCTTGAGCGCTATAATTACATACATGCACCATCATGCCCAGCTTTCATAATTCAATCTTGGTAAGCTATATATGGACAGGAATTTCTTCATTTCTTCTAGATTATCCAGTTTGTTGGCATATAATTGTTCATGATAGTCTCTTCTGTTCCTTTGCGTTTCTCTATTATCAATTGTAATTTCTCCTTTTTCATCTCTTTTTTCATTATATGTATGAGAGTCTTCTCTCTTTCATTAATCTAGCAAAAGGTCTATTGATTTTATCTTTCAAAAAATGAACTCTTCATTTCATTGATCTTTTATACTATTTCTTTAGTCTTTATTTCATTCATTTTAGTTTTACCTTTATTATTTCCTTTCTTTACTAATTCTAAGTTTAATTTGTTACTATTTTTCTAGCTCCTTGAGGTGTATTCTAGCTCTTTGAAGTGTAACATTAGGTTGAGACATTTCTTCTTTTTTTGATACAGGTGTTTTCATGGTATAGCCTTTTTCCTTGTTTTACTTTCAATCTATCTATGTCTTTATAGTTAAGGTGGGTTTCTAATAGTGTATAGAATTTAGTTTAATATCTACCTTTTAGTTGAAATATTTGAAGTATTTACATTTAATGTAATTATTCTTATGGTTAAGTTTAAATATTTGTTTTCTATTTTTTTGTGTTTTTTTTCTTTCCTTTTTATTTTCTCCTGCCATCTTTGGATTGATTTCTACTGTGTAAC